>ML779441.1:79356-90968 GCA_009831015.1 Picea engelmannii | reverse complement strand
TCATGCAATCCATGTGTTTTTTTGAAAGTAATATTCCAAATTATTCTTTGTGTATATTGTCATATTGGTATCCTTACTTCTAATCCAACTTCATGATAACACATGCTTACAATATTTGGTTGATTAGTGCCTTGATTATTTGGGGGATATATATATATTACAATATATTAGAATATTAGAATATTACAATGTAATAGTAATGCCATATTACAATATTACAATGTAACAGTAATGCCATATTACAATGTAATATGGCATTACCATATTACATTGTAATATGGCATACAATATGGTATACCATATTTGATGTAATTTTTTTTTTAAAACCTAAAGTCATCGTGGCAATATCGACGCAAGTTCGTCGAAATTTTTCACGAATATTCGTCGCACATACAACATGTGCATCGTAAGTTATTGGCTTGGCATAACTTTTCGTCCCAATTGCGACGAAGTTTCGTCATAATCACCACATTTCTTCGTTGTTATTTCGACAATATTTCGTCGTAATTTCGACGATGCATAGGGTTAATCAATATTGAAGGTGGTGGCAAGTGGAGAGCTATTTTCATCGATGTTTCCATGAACACTTGGATTGTGGATATAGCAACGAAATTATTCCAACGAAAAAAAATCCCGGCTTTCGTGGCAATTGCGATGGATAAGTGTAGCAATATCAACGAAAAACCATCACAAATTTGCTCATATGTACTAGTGTAATGAGCTCTGCAGTCCCGTTGCTGTCACAAAGACCCTACAAAATGGTTGATTTTGAATCAATGATATCTTCACATACAAAACTTTGATTTGGGTGATTTGTTTTTTGAAATCATCTATTTTTGAAAGAGAAATTCAGATCTATAATTTGTTTTGGAAAATTCGGCCCTGACTACTACAAAAATCAGAAAAATCGTATGACCATCCATGGAAAAAACCCCGAAAGTAAGAAATTGTAAAATGCCAATAACTTTACTTCCCGAACTATGTTTTAGACAATTTTTTTTTTTAAATTGGGTATTTTTATGAGAGGAACTCAGATCTACAACCGGTTTCTAAAATTTTTGCACATTTATATACATAAATCATTAAGAATGTCGTGCCCCTGTTTTTCTTCTCTGAAAAACTCTGCAAAAATAGAAAAAACAATTGCCCACAATTCTTTCCAAGGAAAGTTCTCTGATACCATTTGTTAAGTACCAAAGAGTGAATATAGAAAACACCACAATATATCCATGGAACAATATATAAGGAACTACATTTTATTATAAGGAAACCCTTGAGGTAGGGAAACACCATACAATGGATCCTATTATGGAAGGGATCCCCTCCTGTTCAGTTGCCTCTTCGAGGGGGAAACCTCCTAATGAGATTCAACTCCAGATACAATACTGTCTTCCTATTGCTTGAACATCTTTATATAGTGCTACAAACAACCTAAGAAAATTCTATAGGATGAACCTTCTAGAAGTAGAAAATTCTAGTAAATCCTCTTACATTTATTATATATAACTACCATAGTGGGCCTTATTTAATAATATAGTGGACCTAGTCCACCTTATATTGAATGCCCCCCACTATTATCACTATGAGCCCTCCCCCCCCACTACCTCTCTAGCTACACTAAAAAATGCCAACAAAATAAAGGCTAAGAGCCTACCTCTTCCCAATGCCCTTAGAAGACTACTGCCGAGCTCACAATTCAATGCTTGATACATGCAACTTGTCCTCAACATTCAAGATACACAAGAATATGAAAATATACAAAATGTCAGCATATAAACTATCATAGTATGTTAACATGTATAACAAATTTACCCATGGAAAATAACACAAATATTTGTAACATATAATTGGACGAGAAAATAGCATTTCTATTAATATAATCAACAAAAGCACATAAGTAACAACTTCTTGTAGTGGCACTTGACGAAACCGAGAAACTAAATTCCTCCACCTAGGCCTTCACCAATTGAATCCTCCACAAGGCAAGATCATAAGTTAAATGAGTAATTGTGTTCCTCCTTCACAAAATAGGAAGAGCTTGGGGGCTGAACACAAGAGAAGTTTAGACTTAAAGGACAAAGGGATGTAGACTCAATATGAGGCGAAATTTATCTAGAGTATATTTTCTCTCCAGTTCCTCTCTTCTTCTTCAAGTGTTGTATATGACTCAATTTATAGCCTTCAAAGGGAATTGAAGGGTCGAATCAGAGTGTTTCTAGCATATGAAAGGACGAAAGGTATGGATCCCATGACTTGGCATGGAAACTAGAAATATGTTTTTTAATTTTGAGCACAAAACTCGATGTACACTGGATATAATGGAGCAACATGTGTATACACAATATTTCTAACTAGAGCCCGTGTATATGCACAAAAAAATGAATTTTTTACTTTGGATTGAGAAAAATAGGGGAATTGAGTCTACATAGGGAAAGGGAAGGCCACCAAAGCATGATGCATAGAGTGTGGAAAAAAATTCTATAACATATGCCCCCTAATGTGTGAGGTTATAGGACCAATCATGATGGCTGAAATACATTATAATTCCCAGAAGTGGAGTAGTGAGGACCTAATTGGAGGAACTAGTCACTCATCAAAATATTACAATACATATTGAATCTATACACATGGATGCCAATTTGAGGTACACTACAGATCCATGTGAATATATATAAGGTAATTGTCATGGCCATGAATAGGCAATACAAAGTAGAATATTCTGTAGGTAGTCATAGCCACGAACAATACACAGTGGAGTTTGTTCTCAAAATCAACTGAATACATCTGTATACAATGAAGTACAATCTGATCTTCCATGATAATTGAAGTCACATAGGTACTGGTACTGATCCAGGTGGATATTGGTGGCCACCCAATTGTTCCAACTAGATCCTCTTGTCAGTTTTTAGTACAACACATTCTTCTATACTTCTTTGTAATTGTGGGTTCTACACTTCTGGGGTTCTCTGAAGCCATACACATCTTCCAGGTGGATACTGGTGGCCTCCCACCTAATCCAACTAGATTATTTTGTATGTTTTGATGTTAACACATCTTTCTCTACTTCCAGGGCCGTTTTGGAGCCCTAAACAATGTTTTTTTGGCTTGCCACAGTCAATCTGTAGACGAAGTTAGAGTTTGATGGCATAATGTGTATTTCTCAAAATATCTTTCCAACGAGCTATCATGTGCCTAAAACGAAGATCATATGAAAAATTTACGACCTCGGGAAGTTAATGTACTAACTTACCCAAACGAGGCCCACATAACATTTGGCGTTTCATCTCCTAGGGTTAGGTTTTTGGATGTCTAGGGTGTTGATCAATTGAGAGGGGGGGGGTGAATCCGTTGTTACCGTGCTTAAACAATTAG
The DNA here is from genome assembly GCA_009831015.1 of Picea engelmannii. NCBI lineage: Eukaryota > Viridiplantae > Streptophyta > Pinopsida > Pinales > Pinaceae > Picea > Picea engelmannii. The sequence continues at coordinate 87,596 of ML779441.1, read as the reverse complement.
GATTATTTTAAACTCTTTACAGAGCACTCAATGACAATCACAATAATGCAGGGAAGTAAGCATTAAATCATTAAGCATCAATCACACACATTAAATACACAGATACATATATTTCCTGAGGAAACCCATAAAGGGTAAAAGCCTCTTCTTCTTGATATAATAAGTAATCTTTACATTCTGTACATTATCATACTTATTAGCTCCAACTCATTGTGAGGCTACCACCTCTGTTTTGCAAGCTGCAACTTGCTGAGAGCACCAAATCTCTGGATTCTATAGCACCCACTAGAAGGAAGCACAAACTCCCTAAATGTTCCAGCACCAACTGGATGGAAGCACCAAATTCCAGTCACATAGGAACCAACCTGTATAATAGAGAACAACGATTCTCCCTTGCACCACCCTGCCACCCTAGTTTTTCTGGCTGCAACAAGATGGAAGCTACAACTCCCTGTGTTCAAGCACCCACTTGAAACTCTAAGGACACCTATACTCCCTAGTACCTCCCTACCACCCTGAAATATAAATATTTGCTTTCTGTGAATTTATTACAGTGATACAATAGTTATCAATGGATTACCAATCTTATCACTGTTCTGCTACACTTCTCTGCTCTTCCTGTATCAATGTCTCTCTGCTCGCATCTCCTTGAACTTTCTTATATTTTGTTCTCCCTTTTCATGCACACCTTGGATTTCTTTCACTGTCTCTGATATACATGTATGTTCCTTGCATCTGCTACGCTTTATGCTCTGCGTTCTTTCCAGTCTATGCGCTACACCTCTTCTGTGTGTTTCAGATCCTACCCACAACATGCTATTTCCTCATGTGTAATTTCTCTCCACCGAGGTAACCTCCACTTCTATGTTCTGCGTATATTTATAATGCCAATTCCTCTTCTAGATCATACAACTAACTCTTCATCCCCTCTCGCGGTTACGATGAGTCTTCTCTTCATCCATGGCTATTATGCTAAGGTTCCTTAGCCTCTCTGGAAGCCGAGACTCTTCATCTTCTCTGGCGTTACCGAATATCATCATCATCAGTGGGCGTTATGATGAGATTCCTTAGCTTCTCTGGCAGTCGATAATCTTTGTCCTCTTTGTCATAGTTGAGCTTATCCTCTCTGTTTCAGTTACAAACTTCAACACTTTCCCATCTGTCAATTGTCTCTATGATGATTCTTCATTCCACTAACAGTTACCTCGAGGTTCTTCGACTCCTCTAGCAATCACTGAATATCTTCATCATCGTTGGAATTTATCCTGATATTCCTTGGTTTCTCTGATAGTTGAGAATGTTCATCTTCTCTGTCGATCACCCTGAAGCCTCTTCAAATTTTCTGTGCAGAAAAAAATCAGTGGTTTCTGGCAGTCTCCCCCGAGATCCGCCGTGTTCTCATACTCTTGGTGCCTTTTCCCTTTCTGCGAAAAAAAAACTACATAGTGGGTGCTAGCTTTTCTGGCTAAATCCCTTCCTTTCACATGTGGCCTCAAGCGGTGAACACAACCTATTCAGAAGTCGTTTCATGATTTCAAGTTTCGGGGTTTCTCACATGAGTCTCCTTGACTCCTTCCTTTGGAATTCTCAGTACCTGGAATGGAGCCTAGCTATGCTATCTCCTTCCACTCATGTGACCACCGGTGGTGACCACACCCTACAATATAAGGTGCTGTGTGATTTCGCCTTTCGGGGATTCTCCCATGAGTCTCCTTGACTCCTCATATTTCGAACCCTGAAATGGAGCTTGGATGCTCTAGCTCCTCCCTCTAAATATTGATGATGTGACCATTAGTTATGACCACTCACCAATCAAACAAGTGCTTCGATCTCCAGATCAAAGGTCCGCAACATTTTGTGATCCAACGACTGTGATCATGTCGCAACCTCACATATCGCAAGTTCCCTCAACACTGAATTTGACTTTCCTAATTTACGAGTCAGTGAAATCCCAATCGCTCGCCACATGTCCTCTGGCTCTAATGGCCAGGATCATGTCGTGAACTTCCATATCGTGAGTTCCAAAAACTCCTTCCTCTGGAATTCCTGATCTGCGAAACGCCGAAATGGATCCATATCAGATCAACGGTTGAGATTTATCATTGATCCAACGACTATCATCTGCCTCGGGACTTTAGCCTTCAGGACTTTGGGGGAGTGATGAAGCTAAAACTCTTGAAGTGAATTTATTCTTGCGTCACTCAATGACGTGTCATGAGCCGAGTGGCTTCCACGTGTCATTCATATTTGTGATTTCCAGTGACTTGAGATTCCAAATGAACTTGAAACTTGTCATTATATGATTGCGCCATGTGTCCCTTCTGACATAGGCTGTCATGATCTACCTCCTATATTTGACGACCCAGTTTTGTCCTCGATCCAACGACTCAAATCTTTTTGCAATTTCGTGTATCATGAGTTGGAAGGTTAGGCCCCTCCTTCTTTTGACCTTTCAGTTAGAGAAATGATGATCTGTAGCCACGTGTCCTGCCCAAAGATGGATGGTCGTCTTGCTTTCAGGATTTGGTAAGCCCGCTTCACCTTTCACTTTAAAGATTATGCAGGTTCTCCTAGATCCAATGATGGTTGGTCCCCGCACTCGAATCTAATGCTCGAGATATTTCCTCCATCTATGCTCTCCTCCTGTCTAAACTTATGATGTCTTCCGAGCCTATTTTCCATCAAATGACAGGTGCACTATGTCTGTGCTGTTCTTGCCTGTATCCATACCATTTTGTTCTTGCCATCAATGAAAAGCATGCTCTGCCTATAAACATGCCAACAATATCCCCCTTTTTCATTGATGGCAACCCTGAATGACTGCGCTAATCTATTTGGACCTCCAGCTATAGCATCCGGTCTGGACCACTCATTTTCTCCCCCTTTGACATCAATTTCAAAGAAAAAATTCTCCCCCTGAGTTGTTGTGGTATTTTTCGGAGGGATCATATATTAAACCAATACATACTCCCCCTGACAGGATGGACTCTCTTAGGTTGATAATGGGATCATGCCCAAATTCTGGCGTAGATACTGAAACTGAGCATTTGCAAGCGGTTTAGTGAAGATATCAACAATATGTTTTTTGGATGGAATATAATTCACATAGACCAAAGAGTTGGTTACTTTTTCCCTCAAGAAGTGATACTTGATGGGTATATGATTGGTATTAGAGTGAAACACATGGTTCTTTGACAGACTAAGTGCACTGGTATTATCAAAGTGAATTGGGATCGGTGTAGTACATTTTACTTCTAGGTCTGCAAGTGTCTGAATCATCCACAATACTTAAGTGCAGTATGTAGCAGCTGCAATGTATTCAACTTCTGTAGTTGATAAGGAAATGGAACCTTGCTTCTTGATCAACCATGATACAAGGTAATCTCCTAAGAAGAAGGAACATCCACTCATGTTTTTCCTTTCATCCACACAGTTATCCCAATCAACATATGAATATACTGATAGTTGAAAAAAATGAGTCCTAGGATACCATAGGCCATAGTCCATGGTTCCTTTCAAATATCTGAATATTCGTTTGACAGCTAACAAATGACTTTGTTTAGGTGTGGCCTGATACCTCCCTACTATTCCAACAACATGAATTATGTCTAGACGAGATGATGTGATATACAATAAGATGCTTATCATAGACCTATATGAACTTTGATCAACATCAAGTGAATCTTCATCCTTTCTTAACTTACATCCAATGACCATAGGTGTGATAATAGGTTTAGAATATTCCATATGAAACCTTTTCAACATTTCCCTTAGATATTTTTCTTGAAAAATAAATATTCCTTTAGACTTCTGAGTAATTTGTAGGCCAAGAAAAAATGACAGTTTCCCTATCATAGACATTTAAAACTCAGACTGCATGGCAGAAGAAAACCATTTTACCAATGAAGCATTATTACTACCGAACATGATGTCATCGACATAGACCACCACAATGAGAATATCATTACCCTATGTTTTGATATATAGATTGTTGTCATCTGTTCCCCTCTTGAATCCTTTGTCTTGTAGATACGTATCTAGTTTATGATACCAGGCACAAGGGGCTTGTTTCAACCCATATAAATCTTTCTTCAGCTTGCAGACAAGGTCAGGGTTATCTGACATTTGGAAACCCTTTGGTTGTTCCATATAGACTTATTCATTTAAATATCCATTTAGAAAAGCTGACTTGACATCCATTTGATAGACTTTAAACTATTTATGACAAGCATAGGCAAGAAACATTCTAATAGCTTCTAGTCTTGCTACATGCGCAAATGTTTCATCAAAATCCAGTCCTTCTATTTGAGCATACCCTTTATAGAACAATCTGGCTTTATTCTTGACAATTTTTCATTTCTCATTCATCTTACTTTTGTAGACCCATTTTGATCCTATTATATTTTTGTCCACTAGCCTAAGAACTAGGTCCCAAGTGCCATTCTTTTCAATCTGGTCCAATTTTTCATTCATAGAGTTTAACCAATTTACATATTTACTGGCCTCATTGAATTTCTTGGGTTCCACCATGGATATGAAGACTATATGTGATTGCTCAGTGTTTTTGATTATCTTTCTCCTGGTTTGTACACCTTTGTCTTTTTCACCAATTATCTGACTTGCAGGATGATTCTTTTGAGTAATTCTGGAGGAGGAATTTGATGCTGTCTGTTAATTTGAGTCTGTTTGAATATTTGCATCTTCATATGACTCAGAGTCTTCTTGTTCTAATTCTTGGACATGTTCAACTTCAGCTTCATCTATATCCTTTGTTGTTGATTCAGTATTGTTAACCTCTCTTGCTGGGATTCCTTCATCAACTTTTATGTCAATACAATCAACCAATTTATGCAGCCTCTTATTATAGCATTTGTATCCTTTACTATTTGTAACATACCTTAAGAAGATGCCTTCATCAACCCTGTAATCATACTTTCCAATATTCTCATCATTATTCTTTATGTAACACTTACTCCCAAAGACTTTGAAGTGTTTGATTGAAGCAGGTCTCCCATACCACAGTTCATAAGGTGTCTTGTCACTGTGTGGTCTGAGGTGGGCTTTGTTAAGAACATGGAACGTTGTGTGTATTTCTTCTACCCAGTAGGTTTGACCAATGTTCTTCTCATTCATCATTGACCTGGCCATTTGCTGCACTGTTCTGTTTTTCCTCTCAACTACTCCATTTTGTTGTGGACTTCTTGGGATTGTGTATTCTCTCTTGATCCCATGTTTATCACATAATTCATTGAAATAACTTGACATCAATTCTCCTCTTCTATATGACCTTACTGCCTTTAACCTGTTGCATGTTTGATTCTCAGTTAAGGCTTTAAATATTTTAAATTTCTCAAATGCTTTAGCTTTTTCCTTGAGAAAGGAAACCCAAGTAAGTCTGAAGTAATCATCAATGATCAGCATGAAGTAGTTTTATTTCCTTGTGCCTTCCTCACTTGATTGTCCACCTAAATCCATATGAACTAGTTGGAGTGGTTTCTTTGTTGAAGTAGAGCTCTTGGATTTAAATTGTGTCCTGGTTAGCTTTCCTACTTGGCAGGGTTTACACATAGAATCTTGTGGCTTTGATATTCTCAGAAGATCTTTTACTGCCTCAAGATTTTTGAGCTTGATTAAGTGGTCAAAGTTTATATGTCCAAGTTTCCTATGCCATAACCATTTCTCATCATGTTTTCTTAGATGACACTCTTCTCTATCTTCTTTCAGCACATATACATTATTTTTTGTCCTTATGCCTTTAGACACCACTTGTCCCGAGTTTACAAACTTTATCTTGCAGTCCTTGGAAGTGAACACCACTTCACATCCTCTATCACACATTTGACTTACACTGAGAAGATTATGTTTCATCCCATCTACCAGTAGAACATCTTGGGATTTTCCTTTTCCATTATTCAGACTCACCATTCCTTTACCCTTGATTTTACCTGGAGCATCATTTCCAAATGTTATGTTTCTTGATTTTCTTTCACTTAGAGATATAAACTTACCTTTGTATCTCGTCATATGTTTGGAGCATCCACTGTCTATATACCAAGGGTTCTTTTGTCTTTGAGCTGGAAACACTAATCCACACTTGCCACTTTCTTTCTTCTTCCAAACCTTGACATTTTCAGTAGGGGAATTCAAATCTGGTTCATAGTTCTTTAAGCGATAGTCAACATCTTTATGTCCATAGTTATGACAGATGTAACATTCTGGTTCGTTGAATATAGGATCATAATGATTTTTATGCTTAACCTGTGTCCTTTTCCCAACCATCAAGTGACTTGCAGTCTGTGGTGGTTTGTTACTTGGCTGTCTCATTCTTTGTTGTGGAAGATATCTATACCTTGAATGTATTGATTGCTCATATCTAAATTTTAAAGAACAATTTACATCTTTGTGACCAAAGTTGGAAAAGAAAAAACAATATCCATAAAAAAATCCTTGGTACCTGGAAAATGGTTGTCTTCTTTGAGAAGGTCGATTTCTTCCATGCTGATGATTTCTTTGAACAAAGAGTACATTATTTATATGATCTATAGTTTCATTTCTGGTACCTTTTTCGTTAATCCTCCTGGGCAGTTGATTATCTTCTTTTGTTTTTTGCAGATTTATTGTTTTCATAGGTTGTAGATTTGACAAACTTGATGGGTTCTTTGTTGCTTGGCTGATCACTACTTGATCCCTCTTCATAACCCAAACCTGTTTTCAACTTTGGGTTTCTTTGCTGATTCAAAATGGTGGCCAATTCTTCTGAGGATTTGATTCTTGACAGATTCTGATGATACAAGGCTTGAAACTTCTCCAACTCTTTCCTAGTTTTCACTACTTTTTCTAGAGCTTCACATCTAGGCTTCTTTTATGATAATTTTTGTTTCAGAATGTCTTCGATTTTATTTGCCTCTTCTAATTCCACTTTTAGCAGGAAAAATTCTTCATCAGGTTCTTTACTTCCTTTCTTGAACTGTATCAACAATTGTTTTTGTTTTCTCTTCTTAATTCTGAGTCTGTCAATCTCTTCCAGTGCATTGATCAATTCTCCTTCTAGGTCAACCACAACTTCTTCATTGTCAGCATTACTTCATGTGATTTTATTATCATAATACTCTTGGGCCATAAGAATAAAGTTATTGATCTTATCTTCACACGAGGAGTCACTATCTGTGTCTTCTGAAGAGTTATCATCGTTTACACAAAAAATTTTCTTTTTACCAAATCTCTTGGGTTTGAACTTCTTTTCACCTTTAGAGTTCTGATCATGTTTCTTGTGTGGACATTTAGATGAAAAGTGACCTATATTACCATAGTTGAAACATTTTAAGGGAAGCTTACCTTGGTTCTTTCCAGATCATTTCTTTAGTCTTCTCACAAGATTTGCTTCAATTTCATCAGGCTCATAATCCTCATTCTTGTCTGCTTTAAATGATGCTTCTCTAGAGGTGGGTTTATCTTTAACTATCCTCATTTCATATGTTGTCAACGTTCCTAGAAGTTGATCAAAATACAAAGCCTTTAGATCATTAAGTTCTTCTATAGCTGATACCTTTGGGTTGAACCTATCTAGCAGAGATCTCAAAATTTTTTGAACTAGAGAGGGTTCCTCAATTTTTTCACCAAGTGATTTCATTGCATTTACTAATTCTTCAACTATCAGGAAGTACTTCCCAATAGTTTCATCTTATTTCGTCTGTAGCTATTCAAACTGTACTCTATAGGTTTGAAGCTTAGCATATTTTACCTTCTCATTACCTTCATAACTACTAATGAGTTTGTCCCACATGTCTTTGGCCGTTTCTAAATGCATAACTTTTACAAATTATGCTTCTACAAGTCCACTCAGAATAACATTCATAGCCTTAGCATTGAAGCTGAACTCTAGCTTGTCATCCTTATTAGCTAGTACAAATGGATTCACATAACCAATCTCTACCACATCCCAGACATCTGCACCTAAAGCCATTATGTAGGTTCTCATCCTAACTTTCCAGAAGGAAAAGTTTGTTCCATTGAACAGGGGGGCCTTATTGGTTGATGTTCCTTCATGGCTTGACATGTTTAAGCTTACTGATCTACCTTTAGATAAAAGGAACCAGATCTGATACTAATTGTTGATCAACTGAGAGGGGGGGGTGAATCAGTTGTTACTGGGCTTAAACAATTAGGCTTATTTTAAACTCTTTACAGATCACTCAATGAAAATAACAATAATGCAAGGAAGTAAGCATTAAATCATTCAA
>ML779441.1:62672-79285 GCA_009831015.1 Picea engelmannii | reverse complement strand
ACCCACTTGAAATTATGAGGACACCTATCCTCCCTAGCACCTTCCCGCCACCTTGAAATATAAATATTTTCTTGCTGTGAATTTATTACATTGATACAATAGTTATTAATGGCTTACCAGTATTATCACTGTTCTGCTACACTGCTCTGCTCTGCTTACATCAGTGTCTCTCTGCTCGCATATCCTTGATCTTTATGATCTTTTGCTCTCCTTATTCATGCACACCTTGGATTTATTTCACTGTCTCTGATATACATGTATGTTCCTTGCATCTGTTGTGATTTATGATCTGAATCTTATTTCCAGTCTATGCGCTACACCTCTTTTGTGTGTTTCAGCTCCTGCCCATAGCATGCTATTTCCCCGTGTGTAATTCCTCTCCACAGAAGTAATCTCCACTTCTCTGTTCTACGTATATTTATAATTCCAATTCCTCCGCCAGATCATACATCTAACTCTTCGTCCCCTTTGGTGGTTACACTGAGTCTTCTCTTCATCCATGGATGTTATGTTGCGGTTCCTTAGCCTCTCTAGCAGTCGAGACTCTTCGTCTTCTCTGGCGTTACTGAATCTCATCATCATCAGTGGGCATTATGATGGGATTCCTTAGCTTCTCTAGCAGTCGATACTCTTTGTCCTCTCTATCATAGTTGAGCTTATCCTCTCTGTTTCAGTTACAGACTTCAACACTTTACCATCTGTCAATTATCTCTATGATGAGTCTTGATTCCACTAACAGTTACCTCGAGGTTCTTCGGCTCCTCTAGCAATCACCGAATCTCTTCATCATCATTGGAAATTATCCCAAGATTCCTTGGTTTCTCTGGTATTCAAGACTCTTCATCTTCTCTGTCGATCACCTTGAAGCCTCTTCAAATTCTCTGTGCAGAAAACAATTAGTGGTTTCTGGCAGTCCCCCCTGAGATTCACCGCGTTCTCATGCTCTTGGCGCCTTTTCCCTTTCTGCGAAAAAAAAAATACACAGTGGGCGCTAGCATTTCTGGCTAAATCCCTTCCTTTCACATGTGGCCACATGCAGTGACCACAACTTATTCAGAATTCGTTTTGCGATTTCACGTTTCAGGGTTTCTCCCGTGAGTCTCCTTGACTCCTTTCTTTGGAATTCCCTGTACCTAGAATGGAGCCTAGCTATGCTATCTCCTTCCACTCATGTGAACACCGACGGTGACAACACCCTGCGCTATAAGGCGCTTCGTGATTTCTCCTTTCGGGGATTCTCCCGTGAGTCTCCTTGAATCCTCATATGCGAACCCCGAAATGGAGCTTGGCTGCTCTAGCTCCTCCCCCTAAGTCTCGACGATGTGACCATGAGTTATGACCACTTGCCAATCAAACTAGCACTTCGATCTCCATATCAAAGGTCCACAACATTATGTGATCCAAAGACTATGATCATGTCGCGACCTCGCATATCGCAAGTTCCATCAACACTGACTTTGACTTTACTTATTTGCGAGTCAACAAAATCCCAATCACTTTCCATGTGTCCTTTGGCTCCAATGACCAGGATCATGTCGCGACCTTCCATATCGTGAGTTCCAGCAACTCCTTCCTCTGGAATTCCCAATCTTTGAAACATCGAAATGGATCCATATCAGATCAACAGTTGAGATTTATCGTTGATCCAACGACTATCCTCCGCCCCGAGACTTCAGCCTTTGGGACTTTGGGGGAGTGATGAAGCTAAAACTCCCGAAGAAAAACTCCCAGAGTGACGTCATTATTGCGTCCCTCAATGACGTGTCATGAGACGAGTGGCTGCCATGTGTCACTCAGATTTGCGATTTCCATTGCCCTGAGATGTCGAATCAGCTTGACACTTGTCCTTGTATGATTGCGCCACATGTCCTTGCAGATGTATGCTATCATGATCTACCTCCTGGATCTGAAAACCCAGTTTAGTCCTCGATCCAACGACTCATATATTTTCGCAATTTCACGTATCGCGAGTTGGAAGGCTAGGCCCCTCCTTCCTTTGACCTTTTAGTTAGTGAAATGCTGATCTGTAGCCACGTGTCCTACCCGAAGATGGATGGTCCTCCTGCTTTTGGGATTTTGTAAGCCCGATAAACCTTGCACTTTAAAGATTGTGCAGTTTCTCTTGGATCCAACGATGGTTGGTTCCCGTTCTCGGATCTAATTTCCGAGAATAGTCCTCCATCTGTGTGCTCCTCCTGTTTGGACTTACGATGTCTTCCGAACCTGTTTTCCATCAAATTATAGGCACACTCTACCTGTGTTGTTTGCATGTTCTATTCTTGCATGTAACCATACCATGTTGTTCTTGCCATCAATGACAAGCACGCTCTTCCTATAAACAGGCCAACTTAGGGTTTTGACATTCCTATTTATCATAAGAAAGCCTTAAGAGCCTCATTGTAATCATCTTCTTACGAATGAGTGTAGCCATCACATCTCTTCTTAGAGATAAAGCTGCCACCATTCTAGTGAGTCTTTCACTCTGTATTTTTATAGTCTCTTTACAATTATTTCATTAATAGAAATAACGTATTACTGTATTTCTTTGTTTTTGGAAATTTTCATGAGTATTTCATTGTAATTTCTCTTCTGTCATTTCATTCCAAAAATAAATTTGGATCAGTGGTATCAGAGCAGGCTACTCTTGATCATGTTTTAGTGCATGTCTCCAATGAGGTCTGAGTATAGCCAATTGGGTCTCGAGTTTGTCTCTCTTGAGGACAATCACTCTCGCACACCCAAGAAACCCTCGATGGCGGCAGAAAAGAAAGACAACAAAGCAACATATTCTATTAACCTATTTCTTTAGCAAGCTCTTGCGCGATAGGGGACGAAATGATGGAGAATTTTGCACACATTCTTTAATGCCTACCGATAGAAACATACGTATCTTCATCAAGAGATCATTTTGGAGGAACCTCTCCCTTCAAGGTACAATTTAATTTTGATATTCCCATATTTGAATGCCAGATAGATGCAGATTCCTTAGAAAAATGGTTAAATCTGTTAGAAGGTTATTTCTCTGTTCAAAATTTTTCTGACAGGGAAAATATCACCTTCTCACTCCTCAAGGTTCCCCCCCACGTTAAAAATTGGTGGGAAACTTATTGGGAGAAAAGTTCCATGGAGGAATCTGGAATATATGGGGCCGAGCCCACTTGGGATTTTTTTGTGGGTGCAGTCAAAGAACAATACTATCCTATTGATAACTATGAAGACCAGTACATGAAATGGACCACACCGCGGCAAGAGAAGAGCCAAACAGTGTCGGAGTTCAAAAAAACTTTCCATACCTTACGCACCAAGCTAGGTATCAAGGACTCTGAGAAGAATCTAGTTCTGAAGTACCATGGGGCTCTACATACCAAAATGGATTTCCTAAACATATCATCATTGGGAGCTGCCTATCGATATGATGTCAAAATCGAGCAGAAATTTAGGCACTAGAACAAATGGGAATTTGAGTTTCCAAATATGCCACAACTAAAGCATGGTAAATATGGCCCTAACCAACAACTTCTAGACAACTAGTCTAATACACAAGAAAAAATGAGTAAAGGGAAGATGAAGAATGAAACTGGGAAGTAGCGTGACTTCATCAAAATCCCCTGGCACAACATCGATGAATATTGCTCAAAACAATCATTGGTGGCTGAGGTCAAAGACACATAACCGAACCCTGATTTGGAATCCGATCCAGAAAATATTGAAAACAGACAGATCAAAGATGCAAACCCCACTGCTACTGTCGTGACCACAACAATCAACTAGAAGAATCAGTAGATCATGAATAGGGGGAATGCCTCTTCCATTCACAGATGTGGGTGAAGGGGACCCATTTGCATTTCATTGTTGATAATGACAACCGGAAGAATCTCATCTCAGATAAAGCCGTCAAATAGTTTGGGTTGTTGACACCACCACACACACAACCATACAACATCAGGTGGCTTCACCAAGGATGAGATCTCCGTGTCAGCCAACAGTGCCATATGTCTTATGGAATCCAACCCTTCAAGGATGAGATAGTGTGTGATGTTGCCCCTCTTGATGTATGCGATGTTGTTTTGGGCCAACCATATATGTGGAGAAGTCATTCTTTATATGAGTCTAGACCCAGTAGTATCATTATTACTCTAGGAGGTCAACTCTATAGGATACCAGAGGTAGTTCCGACTAATACTCCACAAAAACAATGCCGCAAGTTAATCTCTCACAATGAAAAAAATATCCTCTTCACAGTATGTTCAAAGGATGCACACAAGACCGGTACAACCACTGCATTAAAAACACCTTCTATCCAACAAAAAAAAATTGTTTCTTCACCTACAACGATTCCCACACAATGCCCCATCAAACCCAGAGACAACAGATTGGTGGAGCATATTCAACCCTGCCAACAACATGCGTGTGACAGTATTCCACAAACCAAGCAACACAACTTCTCCAATAAATCACGCAACTCACGAAGCTTCAGATTCAGAAAATGCTTTCCCCTCTTCCCTAGGCACTCAACACAATGGAGACCATTTCTTCCTAAGGGGTGAGGATTGATCCAGGTGGATATTGGTGGCCACCCACCTATTCCGGCTGGCTCCTCTTGTCAGTTTTTAGTACAACATGTTCTTTTGTACTTATTTGTAATTGTGAGTTCTACACTTCCAGGGATGTCTGAATTTGTACACATATTCCAGGTGGATATTGGTGGCCTCCCACCTAATCCAACTGGCTTATTTTGTATGTTTTCATGTCAGCGCATCTTGATGTACTTCCAGGGCCGTTTTGGGGATTTAAATAATGTTTTTTTTTGGATCACCACAATCCTAATGTATATGGAGTTAGCGTTTGACGATGTAATGCGTATTTCTTGAAAATACCTTTCCAATGGGCTATCATGCGCCTAAAGCAGAGATCACATGCAAAAGTTATGACCTCGGGAAGTTAATGTAGTAACTTACCCAAACGAGGCCCACATGAATTTTGGCGTTTCATCTCATAGGGTTAGGTTTTTGGATGTCTAGGGTTTTGGAATTCCTTCTTATCATAAAAAGGCCTTCAGAGATTCATTGTAATAATATTCTTGTGAATGAGTGTAGCTGTCACATCTCTGCTCAGAGATAAAGATTCCACCATTCTAGCGAGTCTTTCACTCTGTATTTTTACACTCTCTTTACAATTATTTCATTAACATAAATCAAGCATTGATATATTTCTCTGTTTCTGGTGATTTTCATGAGTATTTCATTGCAATTTATTTTCTTTCATTTCATTCCGAAAATATATCCGGATCAGGTATGCTGAAAGAAAACAAAAGGTATGAGGTACTAGTACTATAAACTAGAGGTCTTCTACACTAGCTACCGATGGTGAAAGTTTACTTCGTGTGAATAAAGGAATTGAATTCAAACACAATGATACTTCATTTGATTACTAGTCATTGAGGTATACCATTAACGAATTCAAGACAACCCACCGATGATGAAAGTAGGCATCAAGGCACCAAGTACATTCAACAAGTGTGAATAAAGGTGTTGGGGTCGAACACTTGAGGAATCCATTGAGTAGGATACATTGATGTATTCCCAACTGTCGACGGCGAGAGAACCTGCCACTGTTGACTACAAGCCTCTAGGTACTCTTAAGACTCTATATCTTAATTCCCGAATATATGAGTTGAGGTCGATGGAAGTAGATAGGAGAGCATTAAGGTATCTCTCATCATCCAACATGAGGTACAAATCTATACTTTGATAATTAGGAAGAACTCATATGAACATGATATGCACGAACCAATGACCATATGCATCTCTCGTGTGCACTAGATGCAATTCGTACACAAAAGAGACCCTATGAATATCATCCAATAATGAAAACCGCCAACAAAGGTGAGGAAAAAACCAATGAGGTCTAATGGAATCCAAGACATTGCACGAATCCCAAGGTGTGAATAGATTTATTACTGTCGAGCACAAGGGAAACAACCCAGTCAACTACCAATGAGGAGATTCCATCTGATGGGTTCAAGGTCACCTATCAATGATGAAAGTAGGTCTAGGGTGTAAGGTAGGACTACAAATTCATGTGATTTTGAGATTCACTTGTAAGGGAATGGATGACATGTAAATTCAAGAATTCTGAGGAATGACCAACACAAGTTTAGACTTCCTTTAAACTAGAGCATGAGACAAATGGATAACTCAGGAAGCATAGACTCAGGACTAATGATAGACCAAAATTTTGTGACACGAGAGGCATCGAAAAACTCTCCATAGGAACTAGAAGAATAACTAGTTGAAGGATATTAAATATGAGTAATGAGTATAAATTCCTAAGGCCATACTAAATCAAAAACTTTGATGAATGGACTCAAAAATTTGTGCTCTGTTCAAAGGCGAAACCACTGTTACCGATAGAAGATAATATTATTTTCCCACCCTTCTTTTTTTGTTTTTTAAATGCGAAAGAATATTATGATACAAGAGAGGAAACGAGTGTTGCGAGCAAGATAACAAGTTCCATGCCATGGAACATATTCATGGATGATGTAAGAGAAAACATGTGGGATATGGACACTCGGGGGGATGTTTCCTCGTAGGGTAAAGGGTGTCAAGTTGCAAAGGATATATGGAAGGCACTACTTGGTGAATGCTGAGAATAACTAGGGAAATATGATTATAACGAGAAAGTGAGAGCCAGAATTAGACTCAATAATGCACGCAGGGTAACGAAATGCAATTACAACTCGACACTAGAAACAAACTTCTAGTAATGTTCTTTTTCATAGATTTACCCCATGGGCTTGAAAAAGAATAAAATGATACCAAGGAGAACTCTTCTATCCAATGGTGACTAGAGTATTCCTTTTTCGTAATTATTCTATTTGGTCTGAAAAAGGGTTAAACTTATACCGAAATAGACGTCCTTTAAAATCCATTTAATGAGTGTGAAAGAGACAAGCTTAATCCACAATATTTTCATTTTAAAGAGTCTGAAAAGAGATTAACTAAGACTCTAGTATGCTATTCTGAGAAACAAATAATGGAGGGAGTCCCATAGGTAGTGGTCAGAATGAGATTGAGTAAGAAGAATGAGGTTCAAATCCAAAGTCATAACGAAACTACAAGGGACTTCTAGACCTATGGAGTAACTTCTGCATGGGTACCAAATGGAAAAAGTGTTTTAACTAGGGTGCCCATGTTTGGTAAGCCTCTAACAGTTAATAATGACACTTCTAGTAACAACGAGAAGGTTTTATGTTGCTAAAAATGCAAAGGCGAGGAGAAAACCTGTCCTAAATGCTAATAAAGATACATACCTGCCAGAGTCATGAGCAGTCTAAAGAACACTAGAAATCCATTATACCCTGAAAAAAACCACTTCCAACCAAGTCTGACACTTCATGATTAGTCCATATGGTTTTAGAAATAGAAAAATAGGATGAAAACTATACAAAGTGGGTAAAGTTTTTCTACAAATAGTAAAAATAACAAGTTTTACCATGTCATTTTGAGTTTTTTACCCACATAGTTCTTTTTAAGACATTTCACCTACGATATTCAAACAACGATTTTGGGAGCTATAGGCAAAGAAATTGGAAACTGTCTGGACCAAGTAATTTCCCATCCCATGCTCTTCCATTTTCATGGTTTAATTTTAATTTTAGTCTTCAGTTTTTTAGTTTTGGAGGCCATAAAGTAGGAAAAGGGGTGTACATAGACTATAGTTCATCAAGCTATGTATATGACCCCATGTATGTGGGAAAAGAGAATCCTTCCTGCATATATCAATACCTATACACGACTGTTCAAATGGTAGCACACACACAACTCTGTGAACTTATTTTTAAAGAAAAGTGACTCAAAAATTGATGTTTCCTTTGCAGGATGGTGATTGAATCGAGAGAACGAGAGAATGAGGATGTTTTTGTTGCAGTATAAATAGATAGAAGGTCCCAACAAGCCTGCAAATATGTGGGCTCTATAAATTTTGGGCCATAAAAGGAATGAGGGAACAAGAGAGGTTTCTCCAAATGTTAATAAGCTATCGGGATCTAGAGACAAAGGCCTTCAATATCTATGGGAAACAATTGATAATTGAGGTGGACGATATTTATTTCATCACAGGGTTATATCACCAGAGTGAGATGGTGAATCTCAAGGCTCGAGGGGATGGAGGTGGGAGGTCTATGGAGGAGTACATTTCCATGTACTACATTGCAGACACTGAGAAATTAGGGAGCCAAATCCTTATTAGGGTGATTGATAACTTGAGTCTGAAGATCATCGTCTTAGTACTAACATGGATATCATGATCAACCTCATTGCATTAGGCATCGAGGTTTCTTATGTTATATGCCGTGGAGTGTTTGAGACCTATAGTTTATGATTGGTGCACCTCACTACTGGCCAACATGAAGAGCTATCTGACTAACTGCAAACTCGGGAGGATGACGAACTTTGGGTTTTCCTCCATTTTGTGTAGTTTTTTCTTCAAGAGGGTTCCAACCCTTAGTCCTAATGTGTAAATTCAACGATCCCACCATGACCCGGTGGATCGAGGTGATGAGGCGGTTGGGAGGTGGTAGGGTACCAACCCCATACAATGATGAGTTATTTCACTAGTGGCGATGACAAATTATTTCCATCAATGATTATCCCTACGAGGGGATTGACTACCAAGGAGATCGGGACATGACGTTACCACCAATATCTGCCTTTGTGGAGATCAATAAGAATTTTAATTTTTGTATATTTCATTGTTTTGTGTTTTTTGATTTGATAAGTGAAAAACAAAAAACACAAATATTTTTGGCATGGTATCATATACTAACAATTATCTCTCTTATGCATATGTGGGACCACGACGATCGGATGGATACCCATAGAATCGACGCTGGGGCTGAGGGGGGAAGATTGCAGGTGGGGATGTAGAGTGAGTGCTTCAAAACATGTAGTGAAACCTATCACATCTGACGTACATGATTCCTATGGTCCAGGTCGAGGATCTACCTGAGGCTATGCAAAGGAAGGTTGTAGGTTTACTTTGTGTGTGGGTGAGACTCTTTTGATGTCTCACTAATGCAATAGTGTGAATCATGACACACATCCGGGCCCGCAGGATTAGACACCATGGTCATTTGATGTACCGTCTGTATATATGTTTTGAAGGCTACCTAGCCTAATTTTTTACTATGATACCATATTTTTTGGACTTGATGAATGAAATAAAAGGATTTTTTGGTCTTTAGATTTACTTATGTATATTATAATAGATGATTGTATGAATTTGTGTTTCCTTTGCTTAGTTATGTAACAAATGCCAATCTAAAATGTAATTATAATATGCATCATATACTTGATTATAACTTCTAGGGACATGATTATAAGTAAGGGAATCAAAATATCATTCCAAAAGTCGTACCTGAAGGAAACATAGAAGTAGCGTAGGATCCCTAACATGATACCTGTCGTTCAATTGCACACAAATAACTAGGAATCTAGGAGAACCTCTAGAGATTGAACACCTTGTAAAATGACGTCATGTAATATCTCAATGACGGTGCTATACTCAACCACATTGTTCATCGATGGCTCCAGACAAATGCCTCTTGAAGACACTAGTTTTCCATCGGGTTAATATATAACCCAAGCAATGGAAGTTACGTTCCGAGTATGATGACCGACACCATCCATGAATCCTAAGAATACCAATGATTCCGTTGACATATGCAAACCAAGGGGAAAATTAATAAGAAAACCGATGATACAAAAGGACCGTAAAAATCTATATATACCAAATTACAATAGTAAACAAATCTCATGCATGAGATGGAGGGTTCAAGAATAATACTTCTTAAGATAGAGCCTATTTATGGGCTCCTTCAATATATTCCCTTCATAATCCTCTAACTCATAGGTTCCTTTTTCTAGGACACATCTCACTATATAAGGACCATGCCACATGGGGTTGAACTTTCTCGCCCCTAGCGGTTCTTTAGCTTGGTCATAAAGAAGGACTAAGTCACCCTTAGAATACTTCCAAGGATGAACAAATTTATCATACTACACCTTAACACGATGCTTATTCAGATCGATGGCTAAAGTGGTATATTGACGCTGCTCATCAAGTTTCTCCAAATGTACAATGCATTCTTCGATATTAGTCGTGTAAGGTAGGATCTCAATTGCCAACTTAAGATAAGGGATATCACATTCAATGGGAAGGAATGACTCCACTTAGTGAACTAATTGGAATGTTGAAAAACCCATGGAAGTATTTACTATGGTTTGGTATGCCCACAGAGCAGGGTAAAGCATAATGTGTCAATTAAATTTACTCTTATTGACATTTTTTTGCAAAATGGATTTGAGAGATTTATTGACAACCTCCACTTAGCCATTTTCCTGGGGATAATAAGACAAAGAATGATTTTGCTTGAACCCAAATTTTGATTCCAACTCTGTCATCATTGTGTTCTAGAAGTGATTTCCATGGTCAGTGACAATCTCCTTTGAAATTCCAAACCGAGCTATAATATGGTTGAATACGAAATGTGGTGCAGTATCACTGTTAGATTTAACTATAGGCATGGCCTCATCCCACTTGGTAAAATAATATATGACCACGATAATATGATGATTCGCCCCAACATAGGCTGGGTTGCAATCATGAAATCTACCCCCCACTTCCTGAAGGGACCAACGGTAATGAATGGGTGTAAAGGAGCAAGGTGCGGGCATGTCTTACGAGTGAAAACCTAGCAAGGGTGACACTTCTTGACTAATTCTATGCAATCTTTGAAAATCGACATCCAAAAATAACCAGCTCGCAATATATTTTAAGTTGTCAAAAACATAGATAAGTGACCACTACATGCCCCACTGTGATATTCATTAAGGACGACTTCAACTTATTCGTGAGTCAAACAACGACACAAAACAAAATCCACCCCTTGGCGATATAAAGTGTCGCCGATAATGAGGTAGTTTTTGGCTTGATGGCTTATATGCCATCGATCGTCTCTTGAAACATGTTCGGGAAGATTTAGAGTCTGGAGATATATTAAAATATCTCCATACCAGGGGTCCGAATACGAGATAAGGAAAATGTGCTCATCAACAAATGAGTCATCATAAAAAGTATCCTCATCTTGCCTATGGAAATCTGAAATTAATTTCACAAGGACTAGTGATTTCTTGGATTTTGCAGAGACAAAATCGAGATCAAACTCCTATAAAATCACAATCCATTTATTGTATTCCAGGGATGATTTTAGGGGCTAAATTTGGCTCATGGGATAATTTTCCAAGTTTTTTCCCAAAATAATATTTGCCATTCTAAAAATTATTTGCCCAAATTCTATAGGATAAAATTATTTTACCTTAAAAATCGCCAAAATTTTATTCAAGCTATATTAAATACTTAGAAATTTGAATATTTTTACAAAAATATCACCAAACATTAATAGTTGGCATTTGAAGGATTAGTAAGATTCACCAAGGTTTCTACATTTTAAAACAAATTTCCATCCTTAAAATCATCCATGTTGTATTCCCCCCCTATGAGACGTCTTGTCAGGACATATTGAACTAGATTGATATCGATGACAATAATAGTCTTGTGAAGTAAAATATAATGGTGTAATCGTTGAACCACATGCAGGGTTTCTAAAGCTAGCTTCTCCACGTGAGAGTACTTAAGTTCATGAACAATTAGATTTCGAATAAGATAATAGATAACATGCTCATGGAGCTCATAATCCTCTTGAACGAGAACCATACCAACCATCCCTTCAGACAAAACTATATAAAGAAAAAAGTCTCTACAATAGTTTGGAGGACTAAGCAGAGGTGTCGACACTAGGGATTTCTTAAGGGAATCGAAGGACTCCTAGGCTTGCTCATCCCATATGAATAGAATATCCTTTTTCAAGAGACACATGAAACCCTTTGTGATATTGGAATAGTTAGATATAAAGTGACGTAGGAATTTAGATTTTCCCTGTAAACCATGAAGTTGTTGAATACTGCATGGGGGATGCAATCGAAGTATTTCCTCTAACTCCATGGGGTCTACCATGATCCCTTTCTCAGAAACCACAAATCTAAATAGGTGGCCTGGACTAATGTAGAAGATGCGTTTATGAGGGTTTAATTGAACACAATAGTAACAAATCTTTCAAACACAAGCCGAAGATGAGTTGGATGATCCACTCTCTTGTGAAAGTGAGCGGTGAGGTCATCCAAATAATCCTCAACTACATGTTTGAGGTCATGGAAAGAAAAGGTCATATCCCGTTGATAAGTTTCTTAAGCGTTTTTAAGGCTGAAAGGCATTTTCCAGTATGCAAATGTGCCCCAAGGACATATAAACGTTGTCTTATGTTGATCCTCAGGTTTAATTTGGATATGATTGTAGCTTGAAAATATGTCCATAAAAGAAAATACTTCACTCCCTACATAATCGTCAATATTCTAATCAAGAAATGGCATAGGGAAATTATCTCTATGAAAAGATTTATTGAGGTCTCTGAAATCCATACATACCTGGATGGTTCCTTGCTTCTTATCCATGAGAATGGGGTTGGATACCCATTCATTCAAAGGTACCAGGTAGATGAAGTAAACTCTAAGTCTCTTCTAATCCTAGGGTTCATGAATCTAATCCGTTGTCAAACTAACTTATCATTCAGATAAGTCTTAATATTTTGTTCGACAATACTAGGGTCGATCCCTGGAATTTCTTCATATGACCAAGAAAATACATCTCATAATTCCATAAACAGATCGATGTAATTCTGAATTTATTTAGGAGAAGAATTTGCACCAATATAAACGTTCTCAACCTTGCCAGGGGTTGGAGAGATGTCGATCACAATGGTAGGAGAGATATTCACCATGTTCCCTTTGACACATATGTCATGCTTATCTAATCGGACCACTGGGTGACCAACAATATCTCTCATGGAAAACATAAAATCATCTTTCTCAATCCTATCAAGCTTTGGGAGAAAGTAATATCTATGGGGATGGTCCTCCCAAGGCCTATCAGGACCAATCATGGCCTCTATGATTTCTTCATCTGAAGTAAAAGTACCGTCGAGACAATTATTACAACTAGATGAGCCTATGACTCATATGGGATATATAATAGGATCCATCTCTTCCATCCGTGAAGAGGGAGGATTTGCGTCTGCAGTGGATTTATGGATAGCCTGATATGCGATCTCAACTATAGATAATGAAATTGACATTATGATGTGCGATTGACCTTCATAAGACGTAGTCAGAGAAGGTAAAGTCCATGTGTCATCAAAACATGAAGTGCGAAATGAGACTGACCTCAATAATGAAGAATATTCACTGGAAATGTCATTAATGTACGAGACTGGTGCCGAGAAAGAAAAGGTTCCCATCAAAGAATGATACATTTTGACACCAATTTTATCAGTTTCCTTCTGATAATTATCGACGATGGGGAACGAGGGACCCACTGACACAGAGGAGCTGGAGCGTGAGAAAGATAACTGATTTATCTTCACAATATTTCCTTCATCAGAGAAGCATAAAACATGAAACACCGATGAAACGACAACTGACATAACGTAAATCCAATTACGCCCCAGTAAAATATTGTATTCAAGGGGTGGATCAAACACCTCAACTTTTATCTCCAATGTTTTACCGCCTAATTGGTCCGGAAAAATGAGGAGAATATTGTGGGGTCTGAATGAACTCCCGTCAAATGCAGTTAACATAGTCATGGACTAAGAAAGCTGAGGAGAGCTAAGGGATTTCCAACAAGATAGAGACATCACAGATGTTGAAACACCTTCATCCACGATGGAACACTTAACAGTTATATCCATACATTCTACATGAATATGAAAAGCCACATGGTAAGGTAACAAAGGATTAACATATGTGACATCAAACTTGATAAGTTTTGAGCCACTTGAGTCAAGATCTCCCAACGCAGATAACAATGAATTCTTCTATGCTTGGCACGTATGGAGTACCTCCAAAGATGACATTTCACATGGGTTTTGGCCTAAATATTTGGCAATCGAGTAATTTTGGGCGGCTCTAGTGTTAGGATTATGAGAAGAGCGCTTAAGAACTCCTTTCAAAATGTGAGGTGCAAGGTCAGGCTTATATATCTTCAAGGGTGTTTATATAGGGGGAGGATCTACACCCAAATTAGGTTGTTGAGGACCATAACCATGAGTCCTAGTGGCTATTATAGCCTCATATCAGAGCGTATTGATGCATTTATGGACACCATCATGTGCAAGGGGACTTTGATCTCCGCTTGACGCATTTCCGATGTTTGAGGATCCTGAGGCCATATTCTGATTGTGTGGAAACAAATTAGTTAACACAACAGGATGCTACACTATAAGCCTCAAGGATTCCTCTATCTTGGAGAAAATATGGGTAAGGTGATCCTCTTTACACAATTTAAACAAAAAATTCACCTTCCTCTTTTCTTTCTTTCCCTCACCAACATTGTTACTAGGTTTATCGTGATTCTATTTGTCCTTGCTCTTATTATTGTTGTTATTCCCACCCTTACGGTTATTATTCCTACCTTTCCTCTTATTCCCTCCAAGTTGCTGGTATCCTTTGGGTCCATCAACTGCACAAAATGTACATACAACGATTAGGTGGGGGAGGGAAAAGCCATAGCTTGTCCTACTATAGACTGGTTGAAAGACAAATTCTGCATCTGATTTATTACGTGGTCCACATGCTTGGAATTTTATGAGCCTATAATTCCATCTACATGAGTCCTAGGTTTTTTTCTTGGATTGTAATTCGACCTTGATGCATCAGGAATAATCTCGTAGAGAATCCCAGACTGAGTGTATATAGATCTAACTGCTGGGCTTTAAAAATTGCCTCTTCGTTAGTCATTACTATGGATGTGGAAATATCCTTCGAAATGTATGGAAATAGTGACTTAAGGAACCATTCCAACATGAACTCTGGTGGAATGGTAGCTTTAATCGATCACTTTCTTCTACACCACTCTTGAATGTGATCCGATATGTGGGTGTCTTTGTCTTGATGAAAAGTTGATAAAATATTTGTACCGACGTCGTAACGAACCAGTAGTTGAAAGTGGTTGAGAAAAACCAAGACCAACTCATTTAAAGTTTAGTATGTTCCCCCTAGTAACTCTATGTACCATTTCATAGCAACCCCCGTGAGGGTGCGTTGAAACACTCTCAAACAAACATAATCATCATTAAGAGAATTAGATGAGCACCATAGGTGAAAAGTAGTGACGTGATCGCCTGGATCCTCACCATTCTTACCCTCGAATTTTGGAATATCCGAGGGAAGCTTGGTAGGAATTGGGGGCCATGTTGGATCATGACACACAAGGTTGTTCATTTATTTTGACATATTTGGAAAATTAAGAGTGGCCAGAAAAGGGAGCCTTAGTTGTGGCATCTGAGACCATGCTCTCAGGAAAGATTGATTGGGAAAGACTGCAAGCCAAGGAGGGTTCTGGTAGACAGCATGGCCCTACCTAGGAGGATAATATCCTCCTCCTACTTGGTTAATAAAAGGTTGTATAGGTATTGTCACTCATAGATATGCTTGTGAAGAAAAAGCGATATGATATAGATTCCCCGTGTGAGGATATAAGTTTCCCCCGAAAGAAGGAAATCTATGCAGGGGGTTTCCTATATTATAAAATTGATTCCCCCCTAATGTAACACCAGAGGTTTGAGGAGGGTTTTCCATAATAAAATCATTCATGGGAACATGAATTGTGGAAGAAGGATAGATCAATGGAATATATGAAGTAGAACCACCGCCCATTTGTCCATTCCATCCTTGAAAACCATAAATAGGATTGGGTGCAGAGGAAGGAGAATTCCACCCCCCTACCAAATGAAACAATTGAGGGATATGACCCCCACCGAAAAATAAAGGATTGTAAGGAGGCGATGTTCCCCTTGAACTAAAACTAGTATTAACATTAGATGCTGGAATAGAGGACAAAATGTGTAGAGTCATATTGGGCATACCAAGATAAAAATGATTAGAGACCAA
Source organism: Picea engelmannii (assembly GCA_009831015.1). Taxonomy (NCBI): domain Eukaryota; kingdom Viridiplantae; phylum Streptophyta; class Pinopsida; order Pinales; family Pinaceae; genus Picea; species Picea engelmannii. Next base: position 63,218 of record ML779441.1, on the reverse strand, counting down.
AGGCATTAATCGACCATTATAACCAGGCATCCTGGTCGAAAAGGTACCAGGGGGAGTAGAGATCGATGATGGCAAAGTCGTACTGCTTGAAAATATATAAGGACCTATCCCCATGGACATATGTGAGCTCATGGATAGGGTAGTACTACCTGAGAGAGTTGTAGGAGTCTAGGTAGCCACTAATGAGGGAGTCATGGGGACTCCACTAATCATAGCAGAGGTAGGAGTAGAATGGATTCTTGATCCATTCATACCTAAATCAATACTCATATATTACTTAGTTATCTTGATAGGATGGTCATGATCCTGAGCGATGGAGATGTATGTACCAAATTAATTAACTTTATTCCTTTTAGGAGGCAGTTTCGATATCATACCGAACTATGGTAATTGATTCAAAAGATGACGAGACTGGTAGGGAGGTTGGCCTTGCTCCATGATGACTCAAAACACGTGACTCAATACAAAATCCTAAGGTCAACTAATGTACAAAGAGCATTGTTATCACTGAAATTTCATCCGCACAGGGCGACAAGAACTCCGCAT
>ML779441.1:21369-44147 GCA_009831015.1 Picea engelmannii | reverse complement strand
TGTTTACGAGACTGATTGGATACTATGTAAATGAGAAACAAATATTTTGGATTGACAAAGATGTGATAGGCTTCTATGAATGATTTTGGATGTTGGTATTAGTGTCTTATGGAAACAAAAAGATCATAACTTTACCTCCCATTTTCCAATTTAGAAAAATAAATCCATAGTGAATGTAGAATCGTATTTTTCATTCTAAGGCTTGAGTATTTATACAGTTTACCACCAAGATGGTTGCAACTTCCAATATTCGTTATCAACAATAAATGTTAACTAGCTATCAATACGTGGTCACATGGACAAACCACAGTCTATTTTATAACTTCAAGCAAACTTGGGAAGAGGCATAAGAAAATATCAAATGGAACCAAGTTTTTAAATATGGTTTTCAAACAAAATTAAAAGGGGGGTTCTCCTTTATGCATACGATTTTTCAAACTATGATGATTTTCATGGCTATTCTTAAAATCATGTACATGCAGTAAAATACCCAATGATTAACATGTAGCAAAACCATCATATTCACAACACAATTTCATATATATTCCAAATATGAGTCTATAAACTAAATCTTATTCACAATCATTGTGAATATGGTCCTGCATCATTGTGTTGTGAAATGATGAGTCTATAAACTGCACCTTCACTTGTACCGTTCATAACCACTTTTAACATCTTTTACATAGTCCAAATATACACATTCATTGGACATCCAAACTGTAAATAAATTCACTTAATTCACTTATTAAATATCAATTTCAAAATGAAAAATTAAGTCAAACAAAGACACATTTCGAACTAAGTTCATTGAACTTTGATAGATGTGATTCTCTTCACATGTATAACCACTACAAACACAAATTCTATCCATTGCTAATAGATTGCATGTATGTCATGAACCAGAACCCACAAACTAAATTAGAAAAATAACTAGAGGTAAGCTGCCGATACTCAACAATTCAATTCTCTTTAAAACTAAACACATATATCAAATGTGTTTAGTAAAACTAAGTCTTCATAGCCAATGGGTAGGGTATTAGGTTGGTATAATGAGGGACAAAAAATTAACATTCTTAAAATATATATAGAATATGTAATATAGGTATGATAATGAACAATATTGATGCAATAACATATTTATCTCATACTCTTGTGTACGCACAACATTTTCCAACTCGTTCCATCCATATATAATTTTTGATATAAATCCCAACACTATTTCAAATGTCTAAGGTATAAAACTACATGCACATATTAAATGGTTTGAGGCACCCTTTCCATTTAATCACATCTTAACATTACAATACTAAACACATATCCATGAATATACAATCATTTAACAAACTGGAGATGGATTTAAAATAAACATATTGTACACAACCTTGAGGTCATACAAGAGGCCAAGTGCATACTATATTCACAACTTCATTTATAGATTGCTCATAACTATTATGCAGATGGAAATGAGGTCAAGGAGAGAGGCTTATGGTGATAGGGTTGAATGGATTTCCTCTAATATGGATATAATGAAAAAAAGTGAAGCTCTATTCATAATATAGTCTTTAATATGACACATAAAACCCATATATATAATAGAGCAATAAAATGTTTAATAGTGAGAGCGTTGGGTATGAAGGCAAGAACAAATTGAAAAAAGTGACGATGCTGGCTATAAAAACTCAAATCAAACTAACGCACATACATTGTGAATGATTAACCATAGTGTATCAGGGTTCTTACCTTGCAAATGAAGTGTTAAGCCATAGTCACATTCTCTAGGTTGATGGATGACCAAATCCATCGCCAGGTCTAAGGGATATGAGACATCATCCTCCATAAAACTTCGAGTGAGTAGCTCGAGCATAGCTCTAGAGCCTAACAAAAAAACAAAGAAATTACTATGAGCCAAATAGAAATCAATTCCATTAAACCATAATTCAACCAAGAGGTGGTGCTGCATGTGAAATGGAATGACAGTAATCCTGAGTTGAAAGCAATTTCCATGTGGTAACGCTATGTTGTGTATAGGGTTTGGTGCAACACATCCATCGTTGATCTCACACCTACCATACTTAATGTGATCGACATTGGGTCAAATCCATCGTATCATGTATTAATTCACAGGCTCAAAATTTATTTTTCATATCACACAATGTCGGGTGGTAGATTCATGGTACATGAAGTAAACATGAATCTTCATAATTTTTCAACGTATAACAATTCTCAACGATAAAACCATGTTTGCCAATATATACAAGGTCAACGATATAACCATATAAATGTATTATAGCCATTGCAATTCTTAATAAAACATAGTGTACAACATATTGCTCCATATGGGTTTTGGTATATATATAATGAATTTTATATTTTTTTATAAAAACAATGTAGCACCAAATCATAACCAAACTTTAGAATTCATGAATTCCACCAAAATATGTTTATAAAATAAGTGTGCACAATACCAATACCAATTGTAATATAATTCATGCGTGTTGATCAAAAATTTGGTCACCTCAATTTTCTACTATTTGGAATTAAAAAAAATAAATTAATATCAGAATAAGGAATTTGTGCATGCTCATCAACACATGGTGTATCCCTTAGTCTCAATTTTGTCATGCATTTTGTGAAATCAAAATCCAATTTTGTATGCTAAAGATACTCATAAGTTTTTCCAGAAGTTTGATAGAGAGATTGCAAGAAAAACTTCAAAGAATGAGAATTTTTCTAAGTGTTGTGCCCCTCTTCCCATCTCCTCTTCTTCCATGTGCAACACTTAGTATTTTTCATTGTACATTTCCCTCTCCTTTCTCCTCTCCATCATTTTAACACTTTTCATCTCCTCCGCATCTCCATACTTAGCCATTTTTCCTCTCTTATCCCTTTGTTTCTCTTCTCATCTCATACTCTCATATCTCACTTAGCCATTTTCTCATTTACTCATTACTCTCCTATCCCTTCACTTCTCATACTTAGCCATTTTTCTACCTTTCATTCCTTACTCTCCTCTCCATACTTAACCATTTTTCCCTCTTCCACTCTACTCTCCATTCTCTATATTCCACACTTAGGCATTTTTTATATCTTTCGTTCCTTACTCTCGTTTCCTTAACCATTTCTACATTCATATTTTCATTTCATTTTATTTTTATTTTCCATTTCCATTTTTTTTCATTTCCCATTTTCACTTTCCATTTTTCGTTTATTTCCCATTTCCCAATTTCTATTTTCCTTTCTTATTTTTATTTTTCCCTTTTTATTGTCCATATTTTACGTCTTTATTTTCATATATCACGTAAGTCTTCCAACACTTAGTCAAATTTATGAGTTATCACAGGTGGGTGATCAATCTTCCATATACTATCACCTACATCTGGTTCAGATCCAAATACTCTTCTTACTAAGTCTTACCATGTTCCGAGGTGATTCTTAAGACTCTTACCATACCTTTGGTCCATATGACCGATCCATTATTTGATCCAGATGGATGTGATTTTCCTCAAACCTATTCCAACTCGCTCATTTTGGCAGTTCTCCAGTTTGGTAGTTTTTTCCTAGTTTTCGGGTCCCTGACTTCCAGGGCCATTTTGAGGCCCTAAAAAAGGTTTTTAGGGCTCTCCATATTCAAAATGTAGATGAAGTTACATTTTGATGGAAACATGTGTATTCCTCAGATATACCTTTCCAACGGGATATCGTGCGCCTAAAACGAAGATCGTATGCAAAAGTTACGACCCTAGGAAGTTGATGAACTAACTTACCCCAATGGGGCCCACATGAATTTTGGCACTTCATCTCCTAGGGTTAGGTTTTTGGATGTCTAGGGTTTTTGTCATTCCTTTTTATTGTAAAAAGGAATTTAGAGCCTCATTTTAATCATCTTCTTGCGAATGAGCACAACCGTCACATCTCTTCTAAGAGATAAGCCGCCACCATTCCAACAAGCTTGTTTTTTCGTTGCATTTTACAGTTTCAACTTATATCCTTATTTAATAGAAACCGATTTTACTGTATCTCTGTTATTCTATGTTAAGCATATTGTAATAATCTATATTCATTTTGTTCTTCTCATAAAATCCAGATCAGTGGTATCCGAGTGGTATGCTCCTTGTCATTTTTAATGCATGTCCCCAATGAGGTCAAGGTACAAAGAATTGGGTCTCGAGCTTGTTTCTCTTGAGGAAAAAATTTCTCGCACACCCAAGCGACCTATCATGGCAAGAGAAAATAAACACGAAGGGACAAGACATCCTTTCAAAATGTTTCTTGAGGAATCCCTCATGCAATAGAGGAACGAGATGATGGATAGTTTCGTGCAAATCCTTCGACGACTACCAACATGCAATGCATCTTCTTTGAGTGGAGGCGTCACCCCCTTCAAGGTACACATCAAATTTGATATTCCTATATTTGAAGGTCAGATAGATGCAGATGTTGTAGAAAAGTGGTTGAATCTACTAGAAGGGTATTTTTCTATCCATAACGTTTTGAATAGAGAAAAAATTACTTTTGCGCTCCTCAAATCCATTCCACATTTCAAAGATTGGTGGGAAAATTTCCGTGAGAAAAAGTAAACAGAGGAACCCTCATTATTTATAGTCATGGTCACTTGGGAATCCTTCAGGGATGCTATTAAGGAACAATACTACCCTGTCGGAAGTTATGATGACCTATATACAAAATGGACCACACTGCGGCAAGAAAGAGACCAAGCAGTGCACGAGTTCACAAATATCTTCCATACCTTGCGTACCAAGATGGGTATCAAATATTATGAGAAAAATATGGTGATCAAGTATCACGGTGCTCTACATCGATACATCCATATTGAAATGGAATTTCTGGACATATCATCCTTGACGCAGTCTATCAATTTTCCATCGCATAATCTCAAACAAAGGACGCCAAAATTTGGGCCTGGGAACCCTGCACAACAAAAGAAAGGAAAGGGTGGTCCCAACCCGCAAAACAAAGGACAAAGAAAATATGGACAACATCAAGACAACTAGTCCAAGCTGTAGGAAAAGAAGGACACCATAAAGACAAATAAATATACTGGGAAGTGGTGTGACTTCCATAAGAGCCCCTGACATAACACTGTTGATTGCCGCTCCAAGCAGTCGTTGGTGGCTGAGGTGAAAACATATGAATCAGATGTGGGTTTTGACTCTGAGTCAGAACCAAAAATGGGGAGAAAAATCGTTAATGCAGAACCCAGTGCTACCATTTCCACCACCAAGCTCCATCTCGGTGAACCAGATGAGCCAGAGGAAGGTGAGTACCTTTTTCATTCAGAGATGTGGGTGAAGGGTACCCCACTGCACTTCATCGTTGATAGTGGTAGCTAGAAGAAATTCATCTCAGGAGAGGTTGTCAAGTGGTCTCCCTAACGACAATTCCACACCTGCAACCCTACACCATTAGATGGCTCCGCCAAGGAAGAAATATCTGTGTCAGCCAACAATGCCACCTTTCATACGACATCAAGCTCTTCAAAGACGAGGTATTGTGTGATGTTTTTCCTCTTGAAGTTTGTAATGTTCTTTTGGGCCAACCGTATTTATGGAAACATCATGTTGTATATGACTCTAGGCATTAAAGTGTTATTATCACTTTGAACAAGAAATTTTACATGATACCCGAGGCAGTCCCACCTAGTGTTATTTCCTTGATCTATGCCAAGCAATGCAGGAAGGTCATCTTGCATATGGGGAAGTTTTTATTTTTCGTGATTCACTCTTAGAGTGAGAGAAATGTCGAAGCCACATCGAGGGCCTCTGTAAATGACCTCTCCACACAAAAAAAACAAGTGGATAAGGTCGTGGAATAACACTAAAATATCTTCTCCTCACCTACTGGGGTACCTCTGTACTGTCAGGTCAAGAACCCATTGATCTGACCCCTGGCGCACCAATTCCCTATGGGACAGTCTACCACATCTCTTTGTTATAGGACGAGGATATCAAGTGGTAGATCCAAGAACTGCTCCACAAGGGGCACATTCGTCCGAGGTCATCACCTTGTGGGAGCCCAATCGTGCTGGTACAAAAGAAAGATGGAAACTGGAAAATTTGCATTGATTAACAAGCCATGAATAAAATCACAGTCAGAAACCAGTACCCGATTCCTCGAATCGACAAACTCCTTGATCAACTCATGGGGGCCAAATACTTCAGTAGGATTTATTTGAAGTCTGGGTACCACCGGGTCCCTATAGAACAAACATATGTATGGAAGACCGCCTTCAAGTCAAAGTAAGGTATTTTTGAATGGTTGGTCATTCCCTTTGGTTTGAAAAGTGGTCCAACAACTTTCATGAGGATGATGGATGATATCCTGTGACCATTCACCAATAATTTTATAGTGGTGTATCTGGATGACATCCTTATCTACAACAAGACTTGGGTAGAACACTTGCAACATATTCAATAGGTTCAACACACCCTATGACAACACAAGCTATACACCAACTTGGAAAAATGATTCTTTGTCATGGACATGGTCCATTACCTAGGATACATCGTTGATCACCATGACGTACATGTGAATCTAACAAAGATCCAGGTCGTCCGTGACTGGCCAACCTCAACCACACTCACTGAGATTCGGAGCTTCTTGTGCCTTGCTAATTTCTACCGCAGGTTTGGGTTGGGATTCTCCCATATTGTTTGGGCCCTCAACCAAGTAACCAGGGGTGGTGGTAAGGAAAAATGTGTGTGGGGTCAGTCCCAACAACAAGCATTCGATGATTTGAAGCAGTGCTTGTGCTCAACCCGAGTACTTTCATTACCAGACCTACAGTATCCCTTTGAGATCGAGATAGAATATTTAGACTATGCTGTGGGTGTCATTCTCACTTAGAATGAATACCCCGTGGCCTATCATAGTGAGACACTGGCAGATTCTGTCCGTAAGTACCCTACTTATGAAAAATAAATGTACTCCATTGTGAAAGCCTACTTCCAGTGGAGACATTACATTCTTGGAAGGAGACAATCATCCACATTGATCACAAGACACTGAATTTCATGAAGACATAAGGAAAATTGTAGAATGACCTCCATCAGAAGTGGTCCACATACTTGCAACAATTCCACCTCAACATCAAGTATAAAAGATGAATTACCAACCGAGTCACAAATTGCCTCAACTTACCACCAATATCAACACTCACCACAATGCTAGAATATTGTGGCCACAAGACCTCTGGATGGATCCAAATCTATGAGATAGACCTAGACTTCACCACCACCTACCAAATGTAGGGTGCAAAATCGGATGTCGCTAATTTCCATCTTCAGGATGGGATGTTGTGCCATCTAGGCCATATCTGTGTTCCATCAAGCGAGAGAGAAAATATGATTTGGGAAGCCCACTACAGTCGAGTGGTAGGAAACTTCAGTGTTGAAAAGATGATGGTAATGTTGCAGAAACATTTCTACTAGCTGAAACTTCGACAGGATGTCAACAAGTATATCAGGCCTATACACCCCTCTTCCTACTCTTGATAGGACATGGGAGTCCATCTCAATGGAATACATGATGGGTCTCCCGTCCACCAAGAGGGGCAATGACTGTGTTTTTTTTTATTGTTGATCACTTTTATAAGATGGCAATTCTGGCCGCCTACAAGAATAATATCACAACAGATGCCACTACCAAGATCTTCTTTGAAAGAGCCTGGGTACATTTTTGAATCCTGCAAACCATTGTCTCAGATTGGGATAGTCGATTTCTCAACACATTTTGGTCGAACCTCTGGTCACTACTGGACACCAAGCTCACCAAATCCACGACCTTGCACCCCCAGACATATGCCCAAACTGAGGTCGTAAATCGAATGATCATGCATATCCTACACATGTACAATTCAAAGCACCCCCTCACATGGGATGAGAGTCTTCCCTATGTTCAACATAGCTACAACCGAGCCTTGCCTAACTCAATCGATCATAACCCCTTTCAGGTGGGGTTGGGATTCCAACCATTGGGTCCCATGGATGTTGCACTACCCCTTGAATCCACCTCGACCGACTCATCCCCTGCTCCAAATGAAGCTGATAAAGCCAACTGGTTCATTGAGTGGATTCAACACATCCGCCAACAAGTTCAAGATATTCTACAAAAGTCTAATGCTAAGAACAAGCAACACCATGATCAACATCGAGTGCCACATAAGTTTCGAGTGGGAGAGAAAGTTTGGTTGCACTTGCAGAAAGAACACCTTATAGGCCCCCCTATAAATATTATCCCACTCCATTATGGGCCGTACACCATCACCAAGGATGTGGGTGGAAATTATTTTGAGCTCAAAATTCCTCCTTTCCTTGGCCTGCACCCAGTGTTCAACGTGGATCTCCTTTGGCCTTATTTCACACCATTATTGGACACCTCAGAGATAGCAGAACAATTGACAGCAATAGAGCTCAAACCTAACTACATAATACATGCATCCAATGATCATATTATGGAAACACAGGTCAAGGTAACTCATCAACAAAAGATCCATCTTTATTGAGTTGTCATAGCAGGGCAGCTCCTGCACCAAGGCAAGTGGCTCACCCGGGGCCAAATTCCACATAAATTTCCTCATTTGATGGGGGAAATCAATGCAATTGAGACCATTGATTCCTAAGGGGGGTAGATTGATCCAAATGGATGTCGACATCCTCCCACCTATTCCAACTGGATCATTTTGGAAGTTCTCCAGTTTGGCATTTTTTCCTAGTTTTCGAGTCCCTAACTTCCAGGTCTGTTTTGAGGCCCTATACAACATTTTTAGGGCTTGCCACATTCAAACTATAGACAGATTTAGAGTCTGACGACAACATATGTAGTCCTCGGATAGAACTTTCCAACAGGATATCGTGCACCTAAAACAAATATCGTATGCAAAAGTTACGACCTCAGGAAGTTGATGAACTAACTTACCCCAACGGGGCCCACATGACTTTTGGTGCTTCATCTCCTAGGGTTAGGTTTTTGGATGTATAGGGTTTTTAACATTCCTATTTATTGTAAAAAGGCCTTCAAAGCCTCATTGTAATAATATTCTTGTGAATGAGTGCAACCATCACATCTCTTCTCAGAGATAAGCCACCACCATTCCAACAAGCTTGTTTTCCGCTGCATTTTACAGTTTCAACTTATTGCCTTATTGAATAGAAACCAATTTTGATATATCTTTGTTATTCTATGTTAAGGATCTTGCAATAATCTGTATTCATTTCATTTTTCTCATAAAATACAAATCATTCTTATACTATAGTATATAGTCTTTATGCTTAGACATTTTCACGACCTCTTTTACCATTAATTACCACCTTACCTAAGCATTCACGTAACCCCGTGAAGTCCTCATATTATTTCTCTTGTTCTAAGTTTTATGGGAACATATCCAAGTGACACGTGGTAGGTGATTGGGTGGTGATTGGACTTGACATGTAAAAAATTCACAGGTTGAGTGGGTGATGATTGGACAGTGACTGGGCGACTAAAATATTATTGAGATATGTATTTTTCTAATGCACAAAGAGCTACAGCAAGTTTTCCATAACATCCTTTGTTCCACATGAAGAGTATGGAATATTTTTCATTATAAATACGAACATTTCAACTACCACAACACATGTGGGATTAACATAGGTTGAATAAAATGAAGGGCTAGGATTGATCCATGAATTTTATGAATGATTGCTGAGAAATGACCTTCAGAAGTTCATAACTCAGGATCCGGGTGTCCATTTTGGGATAACCATACCTCATTGGAAATAGTAGTAAATTTGGGTCATTTTATGACGTTATGTCGTGGATATTACGACGAATATTGGGTCCCTCAAACGCCGCATCATATCCCATGGCAAGTGCGACGAACTTGAGATAACATCACAAGTGCGACGACATAATGCTGTCATTGTAAGATATATGACTTACAATGGTAGTAGCAAGAAAGACAACCTAGAAAATCATTGCAAGTATGACAACCTAGGAAATCGTCGCAAGAACAAAAACTACGGACGATCCTCTTCATCGCAAGAGAAACGACATATCTTAGTTTATGCGACGAAAATTTCATTCCAAGAGTGATAAAATGTCGATTGATGCGATGAACTATTCATACGATCGAAGATCATGTTCATCACAATACAAACGCCATATCCTAGTTTCTACGACGATCAGGTCGTCACAAGAGTGACAAACGATCGATAGTTGCGACGAACTATTCATATGATCGACGATCGTGTTTTTCGCAAGACAACTTCCATATTCTAGTTTTTGTGACGAATAGGTCATCAGAAGAGAGATGAACGGTCGATAGTTGTGATGAACTATTTTTTGATTAATTGGGTTGGTTTTCATTGATGTCAACCCTTGAATAATGGACCCAAGTTTGTTTGATGGACAATGGTATGATTTTTTATATATTTTCAGGTAATACTATTCCATAGGGATAATACATGTCATGCCATTTCTGGTGGTATGTGGAACACCATATAACTCCTCACGATTAGAGAGTTATGTCCATGTGAAGTTGGAGAAAGGTTTGGGTAATGGACCCAAGTTTGTTTGATGGATAATGGTATGAGTTTTGATGTATTTGTAGGTAATAATATTCTATATGGATATTACATGTCATTCCATTTCCATTGGTAAGTGGAACTTCACATAACTCCTCACGGTTAGAGAGTTATGTCCATGTGAAGTTGGAGAACCCTCATGAGTCATCTAGAATCCCCAAAAGGTCAAAGTAGTCAAAGTGGTTTAAGAGATTTTAGAAGGTAAATAATAAAGTGAAGTGATGAGTGTACTATAAGTCAAAGTGAATACAAAATAAACTATTTAAATAATAAAGTTAATGGAGAAATTACTAAGTTGACAAGTGTTTAGAAGTGGGTTAACCCTAAAATAAGGAAAGTGGGTTAAGATGGTTAAAAGGTAACCCCTTGAGGAAGCTACATGAAAGTATAAATAAGAGGCAAGGATCTCTCATTTTAATCACACTTGAGCATATTGAATATATACAAGTGACTGGGGTAACCAAAGGATATCTAAGACGAATTTTAGAGGGAAGGTGAAGTAAAGAAAGCTGAAATTCAAGGGAGGATAAATTCTTTTGATGATGCTTTCTAAGGTATGTTATTTACATGTCATATCACCATTTTCGAAATAATGTTTTTTATAGAATGATTTAGACCATAAAATTGAGAGGCCATTGAGGAAACATATCCAATTAGTTGTGATACAAATTTCATCTTGTGGGTCGTTGTATTTTTGGAGTTACACGTCGTGGAAAATAAGGTTTGTGGCTAGTCCTGAAACTAGTCTAAAACAGGTGTTTTGGGTAAAAAAGTCATAAATTATTCATAACAAATCCCAATTATGTAATATAATTTTTTTTGGTTAGAGTACATTCTGTATTATTCTGTGTACAATTTTCAGATCAATACAACAAAAATTCCTTGCAGGGCACGCTCTACAAGTTATCTCGCTAAAATAAGCTAAAATTCAATAAGGTATGTCATTTTTTCTATAACTCAATTTCTGAGAGGTTCCAAGTAGTGACACCTGGAGGAATTGCATAAAACACACTGAATAACATTGTGTACTATTTTCATATCTTTATTCATTACATGTACACAATTATGATTATTTCAAGTTAGGGTTCTTGACTAATCCAAAACTAGTCATGCGAGACTAAAGTGAATTTTGATGAAAAGATAGTCTCTTGTTGTTAACGTTAAGGAAGATTTGCAGGTATGTGAGCATGTACACCAGGTATATTACTGAGTTACAAATCAGATTTGGATGATGAAATTGATGAGGGATGTTTGTTGAGGTATATGTCGGGTACATGGTTGAGACAAGTAGTTGATGAGTTGGCACATACATGAGGTGTATAGTTGATGATATTGGTACATATTGATGAGTCATAGTTGATGAGTAGTTGATACATGATTGATACATACTTGGTACATGGTTGAAGGCACTTGTTAGTAGTATTGTTGACACATTGTTTATGGATGATGTAGCATACTTGTATTGGTATATTATTAGAAGCACATATTGATCTTGGTGATGATTATGAGTTGTTGTGTTATGCTTGGTTGATCCACATGTTTGAGAGTTGTCTTGGTTATTGACCTTGGTGAGTATATCTAATATGATTGATAAGATTTATGAGATAGGTTATTGTGATAGGTTGTTTGGACAGGTTGTTGTGACATGTTATTTGTACAAGTTTGGTGCATGGTTGATGCACTTGTTGATGGTACAGGTTGAGGTTCAGGTTGGTGCATGGTTGATGGAATTTTTTATGGTACAGGTTGATTACAAGTTGTTTGGTACAGGTTGGTGCATGGTTGATGCACTTTTTTATGGTACATGTTGATTCCAAGTTGAGGTACAGGTTGATGCATGGTTCAAATTATTGGTACATGTTATTTGGTGCAGGTGGATTGGTATTGGTTTACAACAATATATCTCGCAGTGATATTCTGATAGTGGTTCCATATTTCTATTATATGTCAGGGAGGTTGGACAAGGCAAGGATAGGTGCTTGTATCCACCATCTAATTGTAGCTGGAGAACATAGGGGGTTGTAGCCTTCTTCTGGTTGTAGCCAATTAATTGGGGAGTTGGATCTTCCCTCAGGTTGTAGCCTGAGAAATTAGGGGGTTGGAGCCTCCTTCCAGTTGCATCTAGAAAAAAAGGGAAGTTGGTGCTTCCAATGAATGTAATTCTTAAAGAAATATAAGAAAAAAAATTCCGTGGTTTTCTCCTGCTTTGGGTTTCCACGTAAAAACACTGATGTACTATGTATGTGTATGATTGCTCATTTGTTCATTGTTTATTTACTTTGCAACTATTGTATGATAATGGTACATTGATATAACAATTACATATTGTGGTTAAAAAGAGTTGAATTTCTCTATTACTGATTCACCCCCCCTCTCAGTAGTCCAACACTATTCATACGATCGATGATCATGTTCGTCGCAAGAAAAACGACATATCCTATTTTCTGCGACGAACATGTCGTCGCAACAACAAAAAAAATATATTTATTTAAAAACAAATATATTAAAGATTAATGCAAGAATGAGGACAACTACAAAGTTGCTACTAAATGGAATATGTGAAAGCAATCTTTGGCAGTAAACATGCTTGAAAGAGAAATATTTTCATAGGATGAGAAATATTTTCATAGGATGCTCTCTCCAATTTTGGGAGATTCTTAAGAATAAAATAGAATGAATTTCATGAGATGAAGCCATACAACCCTTTCATGAGTTCTTTCATTAATGGATGAAAAGTTGAAACACATTAATACATCTAGTTCTGAGATGCCATTAAAATATGGATTTACCACAACATCTAGTTTTCAATATCTAGTTTTGCGATGCCGTTAAAATATGGATTTAAAAAAAATCTAGTTTTCATGTTGAAAACTATTGCTCAAGTATTATATTAACATCAATTTGCTTCAAAAACTAAAATAATATAAATATTTGTAGCTGGAAGAATATAAATCTTTAGAAACTAAAATGTAGAACTTTGATCTCTTATGCCATTGCACTATTCCCTATTGTATTGCATTTACTATTGAAAAGCATAGAAAATATGCTTTGTCTTAATATCCTTGAAGAAACTCCATTTTCCACCAAATCCTCTCTAAGACTCTCAACACATTTTAAACAAAACAAATTGTGAAAGTAATATATCCAATTGAACCATGTGTAAAAGTGTGTCACAATCAGTTTTCAAGTTTTATTGAATTTATGAGAATATATGTTTTTTTATGAAGAATTTTTGTGTGAATATGGGAATTAAGATAACCTTCCTAAGACTCTAGCAATTCTCACAATTTGCAAATTATCTCCAAGCCTTCCAAGTGTTGTAAATGATGATGATGAAGTCCACTAAATGAAACAAGTGAAGGTATGATATATTTATTTATAATGAAATTCATATGGGACTGAGATCCACGAGGGTGGAAAGTATTTGCCTCATGTGCCTTCACAATTCCATGAATGGCACTTGATAGTAAACATCAATTTCATAACTAGGATACATATTCATAGATTAATGTGGATAATGATTTGAGAGATTCAATTTTTCAAGAGGTGACATGAATTTTAAAAGATCATGGTGGCTTCATCAAACTACCACTCATGAGCTAAGCATGTATACTTAAAAAGAGTGTGCATCCCTCATGTTGGAAAACAAATATGTTAGATTTCATGAAGTACCCTAGGAAAAAAACTATGTTTTGATGAAACAAACTATGGACCATTGTTCTGATACTTATCTCAATCTACACCACAATTTATTTTGTCCTTGAGGGAGAGTTTTGTACATTATATTTAAGTTTCTTTACCTTGTAGAAGTCTTGGTTTGTGGTCATGAACCTAACTTGCTTATTGTTAAGGAGAGTGGATGAAGGTTTTTCACTATCCTAACCTTTATGAATCACACAAACCACTTTTAATGACGTAAGGTGAAGAACATAATTTTGATACAGGATAGCTTTTAGGTCCTTCGATGTGTGCACAAGTGTGGTGATAAATGAAAATGACTACTTAAAGTATATTGTCAGAAATAGAAATGCTATATATATATATATATATATATATATAATGAAATTTCGTACCTGCTTCTTGCGCGTCTTTACAGTCTATTTGGAACAAGTTTGACAAATATGGCGCCCAGCTCATGAAGGTGCCTTCTGTGCACTGAGATGCAATTGCGATGACTCCTGCCAGTACTTCATCTTTGCGGAATTTTCTTAGCAGTTTGCAGGCTAAGATCTTTTCTCCCAGTTGTGTCGCGACATTGTTAATTCGCTTGATTATAATTCCTCTCGTTCCCCTCTCAGTGCCATATTTCTTCTTCATTTCTTCTGCCAATGATTTTTCCTTGGACTTGTCATCCAGTATTAGCGCGGGATCCATACCACGTATGGGTAGTCCTATAATTTGTGCAATAAGTTCAATAATTATGGGGACAGGTTTGTCCAGCCATACATCCCCTCCATGTGTAACTGCTAACAATTGCTTGATGCATGCCGTCGCATATTGTTCTCTTCCAAAGTGTGGTATCTTCAAAAATCCTAATATATCAGTTCTGTCAAGTCCGTCTACCCACTGACATGGCTTAGTGATAGTTCCTCCGAGAGGGTTCACGACTATTGTCTCCGTAAAGACTTGTGGTGCAAGATCTAGGTATTTTATTTCATCCTCTACGTCATGGTCAGAAAATTTGAGCTTTCCGACGTGACCCAATAGCTGCGAGTCCACCTGTATTCCTTCTGGTGTGCGAGGTAGAACAATATCTGCAACTGGTCTCTTTCAAGGTGAGCTCGATATTTGAATCTTGTCTTCCTGCTGTGTTGGTTGGTTCGAAGTTTGAGCAACTCCCAGTTGCTGCTTCACCATCCCTTCTTCCCAAGCCTTGCCCATTTCACCAGTTGGCTCGACTGAAAAACAAAGGTCTGGGATGCGTATTTGTGGAACATTTGGTTGGACCTCTACTTCCGGGTTCTGTGTGCTTCCATTTATTTCCATGGTTTCTTCGGAATTTTCTGGCTATCCTTCCTGATGAGTACCTACTGCCTCATTCCGAGGCTGGTGCGTTGCTTCCGACGTGTACTCTTTCCTGGTTTTTGCTTGGGGCTGCAGGATCTCTTCCTAGATCAGTGTTGATTCGACTGGAATGTCCTCCGACGATGGGATTTCATCAATATCGATGATCTCTGGTGACTGCTGGTCGTTCTCTTCCTGTGTTCCTCGTGACCTAGTTTGAACCCTAGTAGGTATGACTATTTGGTTTGGTTCTGCGAGCTTTGGTGGTGCCATATTGGTGTTGGGAAGACGTTTGCTTGGTTCAAATAACTCGGATAAGCTCTGTGATCTCGCTTTGTGCGTTCAGGATGCTCTTTCTATTTCTTCGTTCTTCTTGTGCGAATAAACTAACTGTTTCTATGCTCGTGTGTTGTATGGGTGTGCCATGAAGCTTGTTGAGGATGCCTCCTACCTTGTGCAATTAATGCACCATAAGTGTGGGTTCAATGCATCCACGATGGTTTTGTACCTGCCCTTATGGCTACTTTTTCGATGACATCCCATCTGTCCTTTCCTTGCTTTAATTCTTTCGCATGCTGTCCCATCAGTGTGATTTTACTAACTTTCCTTTTCCCACTTAGTTCCCTTTTCGATATGGCCGTTGTCTTTTCCCTTACTAGTTTCGTGTTGCATATGTGACCTGTCCGTCATGCTATTTTTTTTTTACTGCGCGGTGGGTAGTCGACTATCCTTGTATAGCTTCAGCCGGCTCCCATTGATCATTCCTCTGAGGTCTGCACCTGCTAGATATTTAAATTGTACAACTCCTCCGTCCATGACAACTTTTAACTCATATGGTCCTAGCCAATGCATCCTCATCTTCCCTGGGTGCTGCAATGCTTTATTTTCATAGAGAAATACTAGATCACCTTCCTTGAACATCTTTCTCTTGATGTGGTGGTCGTGCCACGCTTTGTCTCTCGATTTATGTACTTGGTGGAATCCTGCCAAGATTCGGTCTTCCTCCATTGATAGTAACTGATCCAGTTGTTCCTGAATTCTGCCTCGTTCTTTCATTTGTGTGATAGTTGCTACACATAGACTAGGTATTAGAAATTCTAACGACACTACTACTTCTTGACCCTAGGCCAGTTTGAATGGTGTGTGACCTGTCAACATTTTGCATGTGGTTCTATATGCCCATAGTACTGTTCATACCTTGAGATCCCAATCGTTTCTGTTGACATTGCATATCTTCATCAAGGCGTTCTCTAGAATTTTGTTGAAGGCTTCTACTATGCCATTAGCCTATGGGTGATACGGTGTGATTTTTTGGTATTGAACTTTGAACTCTTCGAGCATCACTCAGATGGTGCTGTTGATGAAGTGCGTTCCTTGATCACTCATCAAAATTCTTGGGCACCCAAATCTAGTAATTATCTATTCAAAAAGAAAGTGGGCAGTTGTTTCTGTACTGCAATCTTTTATTGGTGCGACATCCGCCCATCTTGTTAAATATTCGGTCACAGTGATAATATATCTTGCCCCTGTTCTCTTGGTGGGTGGGTTAATGGGTCCCACAAAGTCTATTGCCCATTTTTCAAATGACTGAAGTGTCACTTGTGGTTGTAGTGGCATCTCGTCCCTTCTGCTGGGTTTGCCGACCTGTTGACAGACATCACATTGCTAACAATATTCTTTCGAGTCTCTATCTATCGTTGGCCACCATAATCCTGTGCGTAGTACCGTCTACACGGTATCTTTTCCTGCGTAGTGCCCTCTTTCTATTCCTTTATGGGATTCTGCTAAAATTCTTGGTCGTTCTTGGTCTAGTACATATCTTCGTAAGATGCTATCTGCGCCCATTTTGTATAGATTCCCTGCGATCAGTTGATAGTCGGCTATGCGGAATACCAAGTTCTTCTTCTGCACAGTGGTATATCCTTACGGTGCAGTACCTGTGCTCAAGTACTGAATGATCTCTATGAAGTAATCGTCAGCAATTTGTACTAAGAAGAGTTGTGCATATGGAAAGTTGTTTTCCAAATTCGTTGGTTCCTCTCCATTTGTGACCCTCGATAGGTGGTTAGACCCTGCATTCAGTTTCCCTAGTTTGACTATTACCTCGAAGTCAAATTCTTGAAATAAAAGTAACCATCAATAGATTCTCCCCCCCAGCACTGGCTTGTTAACTAGGTATTTCAGGGCTGAGTGATTTGTGAACATCTTAAAGTGTTTTCCCAATAGGTAATGTCTGTCTTTCTGTAGTGCGTAAATCATAGCTAAGCCTTCTCTTTTCGTCGTGTTATAATTTTGTTCTGAGTCTGATAATTTCCTGCTTGCGAACACTATCGGGTGATCCAAGTCTCCTACTCCTGGTTGCACTAAAATATCTCCAAGTGCTATTGCTGATGCATCTACATGTACATGGAATGTCTTTTCCCAGTCTGGAAATACCAATATTGGTGCGGTGACCATATTTTCCTTCAGGGTATCCAGACCGTGTTGGCACTCATCGTTCCATTGATACTTGGTATCCTTCCTTAATAGTTTTTCCATAGGCATTGTAATCTGTGCATATAATTTGATGAATTTCCTGTAATATCCCGTATGTCCTAACGTTGCTCTTAGTTGGCGGACTATTTTTGGTGCTGGTAGGTTAACAATGACTGCGATTTTGGTTGGATCCACTAGTAAACCCTGTTTGCATACTATGTGTCCCAGTAGTATCCCAAATGGTGCTCCAAATATGCATTTCTTGATATTCAGTGATATTTGGCAATGTCTGCATCGTTCTAACATCAGGTGTAAAACTTCCACATAGTTTTTTAACAGGCTATAAACCGTCCAATCATCCAGGTATACTTCGAGAAATTGGTGGATGAATTCCTTAAATGCTGCGATGACCAATCTAGAGAATATCGCAGGTGCATTCTTCAATCCGAACGACATGACTGTGTACTGATAAGATCCCCATTCTGTCACAAATGTGGTCTTGTGTCTATCCTCTTGTGCTATCTTAATCTGATGATATCCTGAGAATCCATCAGTGAATGAATAGGCTTCGTGTCCTCCCACGTTCTCGAGTGCTTCGTCCATGAATGGTGTGGGGAATGGGTCGTGTAAGCATGCATCATTCAAATTCCTCAAGTCAAAGAATATCTTTATCCCTCTTGCTTGTTTCTTGTCCTGTACTACCATCGGGCTTATCCATTCTGATTCTTCAACTAGTTCGATGATGTCGGTCTCGAGCATTCTGTCAAATTCATCTTTAACTTTCTATTTGTAGATGGGGTTTAGTCTATATGGTCGTTGTTTAATGGGTCTTGCATCAGGTCTGAGTGGTATCTTCATTTCTCCTAATTCTCTGGCTATTCCTTTCATCTCTGTAAAGGTCGTGGGAAAAAGGTCGATGTATTCGCGCAACAATTCTGTGATGCTTTCTAGTGTCTGTTCATCCCAATAATCTCCAATGCTAGCCATTTTGGGCTGCTCGATGGTCCCTATGTTAACCTTATTGATCTTGATTGGCACAGAGATGACCTATGATTCTAAGGGTGGTCCTTCCACATTTCTCTCACCTTTGACTTATTCGATCTGAATATTGCACGAATCATCTTCATCCGGTGCTTCTTCCTGTACATGGTAGCATGACAACAGTTCCTTAACTGTCTTCTTATTCCACTGCTGTACCTCTGTGATAACTTCCACTTCTAATTCTATAATGAATATGACATCTCTGATCCGTTTGAGGGTCGTGTCTATGTTGGTGTTCTCATGCTCGAATGATAAAGTGACTGTAAAGTTCTGTTGGAGTGGCGCCCATGTCTTGGTTCCTTTTCACAATTCCTGGTCTATATACCAATTTGCTGATATGCCTTCTAAAGTATGAATGGAGTGATGAGACCATTCTTCTAGTGGCATCATTTTCCAGATTGTTTTACACACCTCCAAGTGTTCTGCTGGTATTCCTAGTCCATCATATTTTTTTCGGTTGTTCCATATCTATTATGCGCCGAACCTTATGCGTAGTAATCATTTTCATTGGTACCAATCTGTGATAGTCTCTTTGTGCGCACCCCACCATCTTGCAGGTGTAGCCTTTAGTGCTAAATCTAGTGCTAATAGTCTCTAGTTCTCTAATACTTCATCTTCGTATTGTGTCAATAAATTTTCCAAATCATTTAGCCTATGAAAACTTGGTGGTTCTCTAATTTTTGTGCCAAGCCATCTTACTGCGCGGTCTATTCTTGCACACCTTCTTGTGGATACTTCGTGTAGTGTTTTCTGCCAGTTTTATAACCCAGTGTCTGAGTCCATTGTGCATGAAGTAATGCTCTGCCAAATGAGTACCCCGTCTGCAGTTGGGTTTATATAGTCCACATCGCGTGCAGTTGTTCTGTACAACTGGCCGATTTTTTCTAGATCCAGACAAGTGGGTTCGACGAACCTCTCGCCTTCTGATGGGTCGAGTGGGGCTATAACCCTGTAGTCTCCTGACTCAAATGTCATTTTTCTGATATTCAAGTTAATTATGGCCTGGTTTTTGAACACCCAATCTAGACCAAGTAGCGCTGGGTAAGGTGGTGAACCATCTACTATTTCAATGACTTCAAAGTCTGCCTTAGTGCGCACGCCATCTAGATCTATGGTTACTTCTTTCAGTCTACCTATTGGTAGAAATCTATGTTGATTTGCTAGCTTTAATTGAACAATTGAGTATCCCAGTTTAGGTTCTCCCATGCATTTCCATGTGGTTTTTGGTAGTACGTTCACCTCAGATCCTAGATCTAGTATAATATCTCCCATGTTGAAATCCCCAATGTTAGCATTGATTCTAAATTCTCTACTTGTTCTTCTTGTTGTGTGTAGGTGGTTGACAGTTTTCAGTTCTAGCTTCTGTTCCATCTCACTGCTACATTTCTCTAGGATGTTTTGCAATACTTTGATAGATGAGGGATCACCTAACATTTTGATGCATGATTGCAAAAAGTCTTTGAGAGTACTTACTTGTTCCCTAGGTTGTATTCTGTTGGTATGGTCCAGTGATGGTGGCATGTCATATTCTGGAGCTTCCTTATTCTGTTGTGTAGTCAACGCTATGTCCTCCTTCTAGAATTCTTGTCGAGCTTCTGTAAAGATCTCCTTTTCCTTTTGCACGTCGAACTAATTCTTGGGGTTAGGGTTCCTCTTTACCCATTGGTTTTGTGTTGGGTCTATTGAACTGCATCGTTTCCTGTTTTTGTTCCTCCTTGAGTGACTATGTTGATGTTCCGTCCGTCATCCCTTGCTTCGACTGAAATCCACTGAACATTCTGGTTATTTTGGTTCCTTTTTCCCTAGATATTTACGAGTAGTGTCGAACATTCCTCTGTATTGTGGTCCGAAGCGCAACAATAAATACAGGTCGCTGGTGGTAGTGAGAATTCCTGTGCATAATGTCCTGGTTTCTGGAAATTGTGACATTTGACTGGTCCTCTCCCACCCCCGAAACCTCCTCTAGTTCGTCCTGCTCCTCTATAGGCTGCGTGATCACCTCGTGGCACGTTATATTGTGGTCCCTGATTATACTGTGCGGTATTGTACTGGGGCTGTGCTAGGTTGTACTGTGGTTGCGCGTTATTATAGGGTTTCTGCACAGTATTATACTACTGTTGCACAGTGTTGTATGGTGCTAGGGCTTGAATGAACTGTGGTGCTACTTGCCCAGTCATCATTTCTGCCTGTACCCTGTAGGCACCTAAGGTTCTTTCTCGCATCAGCTCCATAGTTCTACAATCTTTGGCGTCGTGGTCAACTGACTTGCAAAAAGTGAAATATGAGTTCGTTGGGACTGTTTGGTATTTCTGCATCATCGTGCAATGGTAAGGGTCGTGACCCAGTTTCTTGCATATTTCACACCATAATCCCCCCTGTGGTAGTGGGTTTGGCATCCCTGTTTCCATATACTGCGCAAACATCAAACATTCGTTTTTGTGGTGTCCTTCTGTCTTGCATGTGTTACACCAAACGACTTCTCATTTTTCCTTGTTCTTGTTCTGATTCAGCTGAAATGTTAAGTTATTAAGATCCTCTTTCAGTTCTTCGATGGCCGGGTCCATATGTTGATACTGATTCTCTTCGAATTGCAAGGCTTCTTGCAAAGCCTCTGCTTGTGTCTGAAACTTCTGTTGTCATAGTGGGTATTTTAAGTGTGGGAGTAGTGATTTGATAAACAGGTGTTGATGTTGCATCTCATTCATAAGGTATTTTAACTTCCCTTTTAGTTGCTTGAACCTTTGATCAATCTCCCATACCGATTCTCCTGGTTTCTGTCTTATTTCAATCATCTCGTTCATATACTGATCCTCTGAGCTCGACTTTTGGAACTCATTTATTAATAGTTTCTTAATGACGTCGAGTGTCCTTGTCGTCCATGGAGCACTATTCGTGTCTAGACTCATGTACCAGTCTAGTGCGCAGTATCTTAGCATGATCGCTAGCTGCGCGAGTTTGGTCTTGTCATCATTGATCTTCTTTTCTTCCCAGATCTTGGTGCAAATGAATAGGTGCTTATCAGGGTCTTCTACTGCTTCTCCTCGAAACTCTGGTAATATGATAGTGGGGTCGTGTCCTACCATTTTGAGTAATTAACTACTAACTCCTCTGTGCGATGTGGATACTTGACTAAGATTACATGAACTGTCTCTTCCAGTTGTCACTCCTTGTGTAGATGTAGTTTCTGCTGTCGGACTTCCTCCAAAATTTGGTTGCCTAAACGGTGGTGTTCTCTATGGTGTATTGGTCGCACATGGGTTTATGGGTTCCACACTGACATTGACCTGAAAGGGGTGGATGTCTTCTCCTCCCATTCTTGGGCCTCTGGTTTTCCTCTCATAGGTGGCACGCAAGATTTCCTCAATCTGCTCCACAGCCTGGAGATCCTCTACCTCTTCCTCACCGCTTTCCAAGCCCTCCATTTCGGCTATGACTCTCTTCTTGGTGTTTATCTTATATTGGTAGGGTGCTCCACTACGCGTCATTCCTGATGATGCCAAGATACACTTGAGCTAGTTGTCATCCATTGAGATTAGGCCCAAGGGTTTCTCTTCCTTCTTCTCTTTATCCTTCCCTCCTTCCATTCCTCCTTTCTCTATTAGTGCTTCCCCCCTTCCCCCATGCGCGCAGGGAGGTCTAACTATCTGATTCCATTGTCATTACACCTTTGTTATAAAG
>ML779440.1:559740-572883 GCA_009831015.1 Picea engelmannii | reverse complement strand
CTCTATTCCAGGTAGGTGTTCTTCATTGGAGATTCACTTTATTATTGGTTGTTTAGCTGGACTATCTGTTTTGGTGGTGACCTATGAAGGGGGAACTTTACCTTTGTCCTTTTAACCTTTGCCTCTTCAAAACCCCAGGTCACCGGGGATGTCTCCCCTGGGCCTTACCTCCCTAAAGAGAAAGAACCTTCCCATCGAGGTGACATTGGGTGGGATAGGATCCTGTTACGCCAGTTTGGACCTCTATCTTATAGCCATTTGACCTAGCTACAAACTATTTCACCGGAGCGCTTTCCATACTTGGGCATTTCTTCGAATCTGTTTCACAGGTTGGCAAGTGGACAATATGTACAATTCTTGGTCACTCTTCACGATCACCACTACCTTCGTACTTATTTACAGATATTCAATTATTAGGGTTTAATGATAGTAATTCATCCTACAGGAACCGTTAAGATTGTCATTAGTGTCCGGAAGGATGAAGAAGATTTTTCATTACTACGAATTAAACCAAGATTTGCGGAGAAGAGTGTTATCCTTTCCAAGTATTCATTTCAAACATGATGCAACCTGTTTCATGCACTGATCAATTGGTGCCTTTAATAAATCTCTAATTCTTAATCGCTCTTCGCTGTCACCGCCACCTTCGAAACTTTTTTCTAAATATGCAATTAGTGAGCTTTAATGGTACCCATTACGCACAAACCCTAGAAATTGTCATTGATCAGTGAAAGGCTCGAGGAGATATTCCATTGATACACATTAAACCATGATTTGCAGAGGGTTATATTATCCCTCCCCAATTTTCATTTCAAACATTGTTTGGAGAAAACAAAAATTCTTGTAAACTTGTGGCAGCAGTTATGTCCAGATACAGTAAACACATTCGGGCATGATGGCCAGAGCTTCCACTATTCCAGATCATATTCTCACTACTCATCTCCCTCTGCCCAAGAGAAAAAAAGGAGATGGTCCCTTGGTACACTGAGAGATATATTTCAAGACAAAGAATTCCAAGGCAACCTTGCCTACTCAAAGAACATGCCTAATTGCATTGATGGCTGGCACAGAGGTTGATGTCATGGATTCCAAGCCAAAAGAAGATGATGTGATGGGTGATGATACAACAATGGATGATGGAAATGCAGAGACTGTTCCCACTCCTGTGCCCAAATTGAAATCAACCATAATAGGTGGAACTTACCGGCTCAGTGATGGCAGTCCTGACAACACCAAAAGAAGGAGTTTTAGAAAAGAAACCGAAGCTGAATGCAATAGCCGCTTTGCAGCTCGAAAGTAGAAATTCCAGAGGTCCAAATTAGTCCATTATGGGTGGAGGACTTTCACTATAAGGAAATGATATGTTGATGCTCCTAGAGATATATTTCAAGCAAAAAAAATATTCAATTGTGGGACTACTATCTTGTTCTCTGGATATACAATTAACATATTCAGGAATGAGGACCAGAACTCCCACTGGTGCAAGGCATATTTCTACTAGTCATCTCCTTCCACCCAGAATGGACTAATTTGGGCCTCTGCAATTGCACGTGCAACCTGTGTCCCTGAAGTTTTTCGAATGTGGAGAGGAGGTTTCTTGGTGTGTCCTAACTTTCAGTTAAGGAATATTCCATTTTTCGTGCAAAGTTTTTCGTCTTCTTCCTCACGGGAAGCTTCTGAGAACTATCAATTTTACCACAGGATGATCCATCAAGTAGAAAACTGCAAGTATTTCCTAAAAAAAAGGCATGGTAATCTGTTTTGTATGCATGTTGAAGAGCATTTTGATGGCTCCTGCATACTGTGGATCCCGTGCCTTTTTTGTGGCAGATACGTTCAATTTTTTGGCCCAAAGAACTGGGTCCAATTTCTAAGGATAAATGTACACTACTCGGTGTTTTTTTGTTTTAAATGGATTTTCTATTAAAAAAAAATTCCTTGGAGTCTTTGTTGCTGCTTCTTTTATGGATTTAATGCCTCTTCTCATTGGCATGGTTCGGTAGTCTCGTACTTCTGCGATATTGTATTTTCTTAGGTAATTTGTTCTAAGATGGAGCATCTAACAATTATATGACAATGTACTGTGTCAATCCACCAGTCTTTTATGCAAACAAAAAAATGGATTACATAGTTTCAACCCAACGTTCACTTCTATTTGCAATGCAGATAGAACATATCAATACCAAATTACAATGTTGTAGCAAAATCGTCCTTCTTGTTTCTAGACATGCAATTATTAAGCTTTAATACTAACAACCCATAATGCAAGAAGTTTAATACTTAAGTTAATATGTTACAGTCATGGAAGAATGTGTCAAGACCACACTTACACCCATATTTAAAATCCTTTAATAATTTTATGTAATTAAATTGTACAATGTTTGGAGGACACAAAACAATATAAGTGCAATGTTGAGCCAGCCAGCCCGCAAGTCCACCTATCAATTTGTATATTGCGGAACTTTGGGTGCTATTTGTAGGACAGAGAGCAATAAAGGCCCATTTTTTATCCCGCTAGCCTAAGAACCCGTGATCCAAAAAGTGGCCAAGTATGGAGTGCAAGATCCGTACATGCTCTATAAAATCTCATGTCCATACTTTATAAAGGTACATATTTAGTATGTATTACTCATTTTTCAAAACATTTCTAGGTGCGGAAGTTGGTGGATTCACGTCTTTAGATTTCACTTACTTTTATATCACCAGCCTGACCGACCGCCTCCCCGTTTGATATTGTACAAACTTTTTTGTCTAATTAAATTGTACAGTATCAATATTTAATATTAATAATTTAGTATTGAAAATAGTGTTTTTAGATAATGTTAGATAGTTGATAGGGATCACCATCCATAAACAATCACAATCATGAGCCCACCAACACTAGAGTCCGTTTGTCAATTTGTATATCGTGGAAATCCAAGTGTTGTTTGGAGGACACAGAACAATATAAGTGAAATGTTGAGCCAACCAACCTGCAAGTCCGCTTGTCAATTTGTATATCACGAAACTCTGGGTGCTATTTGTAGGACATAGAGCAATAGAGGCCCATTTTTGAGCCCACCAGCCCGAGAACCCATGATCCAAAAAGTGGCCAAGTATGGAATGCAGGATCCGTACATTCTCTATAAAATCTCATGTCCATACTTTATAAAGGTACATATTTAGTATGCATTACTTGTTTTTTGGAAAATTTCTAGGTGCGAAAGTTGGCAGATTCATGTCTTCAGATTTCATTTACTTTTATATCACCAGTTTGACCGGCCGCTTCCCCATTTCATATTGTACAAACATTTTTGTCTAATTAAATTGTACAATATCAATATTTAGTATTAATAATTTAGTATTTAAAATAATGTTTTTAGATAATGTTAGATAGTTGATAGGGATCACCATCCGTAAACAATTTCAATCCTGAGCCTGCCAGCCCTAGAGTCCGTTTGTCAATTTGTATATCGCCAAAATCTGAGTGCTGTTTGAGGAAACAGAACAATAGAAGTGCAATGTTGAGCCAACCAACCCACAAGTCTGCTTGTCAATTTGTATATCGCAGAATTCTGGGTGCTATTTGTAAGGCATGGAACAATAGAGGCCCAATTTTGAGCCCGCCAACCCGAGAACCTGCGATCCAAAAAGTGTACATGCTCTATAAAATCTCATGTCCATACTTTATAGAAGTACATATTTAGTATGTATTACTGGTTTTTCGGAAAATTTCTAGGTGCAGAAGTTGCCGGATTCACGTCTTCATATTTCACTTACTTTTATATCACCATCCTGATCGATCGCTTCCCTGTTTCATATTGTACAAAATTCTAGGATCACGGTTTTTCGAATAGGCGAGTTACCGGATAGGCAGGTTCAATATTGCGTTTCCATTGTTCCACCGCCTACAAACAACACCCGAACTTCGACCGACCGCCTCCCCATTCCATACCTAGCCACATTTACGATTACAGATTCTCGGGGAGGCGGGCTCTAGGGTGCACTTCCATTGTTTTGTCACTTATAAATAACACTCACACTTCCACGATATACAAATTTACAACTGGACTGTCATATCATACCCTCTTCCCCATTACATAGTTTTCACTCAAAAGTTTTGAGAACTACAATTTAACCATCGAGTCCTCACGTCTCCTATGCAATTATTGTCACCCCATTTTTGAAGCCCGTCGGTCTGCTTTCCATACTTCGCCATTTGTTCGAATCTATTTCGTTGATCATCAGGTTGGCGGGTTCATGAAATATCCAATTCCTAATCACTGTCTCCTATGCTCGCCACCTCCGCACTTCTTTCCAACCAAGTCCGACTGATCGTTTCCCTATTCCATACTTGGCCACTTTTTTCATTGCCAGTTCCTGGACAAGTGGACTAAATTTTTCCCTTCCATTGTTTCACAACATGCAAACAACACCCACAATTCTGCAAATATACAAACCAACTGTTGGGTCACCCCACCATACAGTCTTCCCTTTTATGCATTTTGCAGTAAAAAATTCCGATACATACAATTTGAACGTCGGCCTTCACCTCAAATAGAAATCCCCTTTAACCCTATTTTGAAACCCTTCCGACCACTTTTCATGCTTTGCCATTCCTTTCTTGCACTCTTCCCTTTAACGCATTTTGCAGTTAAAATTTTCGAGACATACAATCTGACCGCTCGCCCTCACCTCTACTGTGAATTCCTTGTATTTTGAAAACTGTGCGATCACTTTTCATATTTGGCCATTCCTTATTTGCACTTGTTTATAATAAAAGAGTCTTATTTATAATAAAAAAACTAAATTTAGTCGTTAGGTCCTGCCCTTCGGAAAACAACCAATATTTGCGGATATCTCCCATCAATACGCATTAAACCAAGATTTCCAGAAAGTTATATTATCCTTTATGAGTGTTGATTTCAAGCACCATGGAATGTCACTCACAGGACCTTGGGTTGGCCTGTTCACGAAATCTTGAAACCCTAATTCCGAAAATGAGCTCGACCGATCGTTTCCCTATTCCATACTTAGCCACTTTCCCACAATTCCACAAATATACAAACCGTCCATTGAACTGCACCATCATGCCCTCTTCCATTTTACGCCTTTTGCTGTCAAACATTTCAACTCATGCAATTTCACCATTGGACACTCACCTCTCCTTATTATCTCCTGTAAACCTATTTTGAAGCTCGTCTGACTGCTTTTCATACTTGGCCATTCCTTGCTTGCTCTTCCCCGTCTCCATCACCTTCGCACCCGTTTATAATAAAAAACTATATATATAATTTTTTTTTTTCTAAATATGCAACTAGTAATATTTAATGCTAACAACTCATCATGCAGGAACTAGGTAAATTGTCATTGATGGGCGAAAGGCTCGAGAAGATCTGCCATTAATACAGATTAAACCAATATTTGCGGAGGGTTTTGTTATCCATTCCGAGTGTTAATTTCAAATATCATGGAATTTCATTCACACATCGTCGGCTTGGTTCGTTCATGAAACCTCCAATCCTTAAATGTTCTTCACCGTAACCGCCACTTTCACACTTCTAAGTATGCAATAATTAAGCTTTACTTCTAACAACTCATCACACAACACACATAGAGATTGTCATTAATGAGCGAAGATCTCGAGGAGATTTTCCATTCGCACGAATTGAACCAACATTTTCGGGGGGTTATATTATCCCCTCCATTTGTTCATTTCAAGCAGTGTCTGGAGAACACAAACATTTTCATAAACTAATGGCACCAGCTTGACAACAGTTCTGTGAAGATACAGTGAACATCTCCAGGCCTGAGGACCAGAAATACCACAATAACAAAGCATCGCTCCAACGACTTGCCACAGTAACAAAGAAAACCAAAGTTCTTCAAACGGAGGAGGTTCATCCTAAAATTGATAGTTCTCACAAGCTTCCCGTGCAGAAGAAGAGAAAAATAATTGTAGGGGAGGCAAAAGAGCCCGAAATTGAGAGTGAGAACATGGAACTTGACACTGATCTGGATAGCATATTCTGCAACCTTGATCATCCAGGAGATGCGATTCACCATAGCTACCCAATGGACATAGTTGATATCGAAATTTTTGATGAAGATGAATCCTTCGTATTCCAGAGTGTTGTTTTTGAAAGCGAATTTAAAAAATTAATTATTGAAAAGAGAGATGTAAAAAATAAGAAAGGAAAGTATCATTTAGAAGTTGACCTTGCCAACATGTTGTCGTCCCAAATCACTGGACTTCACAGAGCAACCATAGATGCTCTTGATGATTCCATTGGAGTCATTAAGGCCGAGAATTCCAGACTAAAGGACCGGATTAAGGAATCAGAGGAAGCTTTGATTCCTATGCCATTGCTTGCCAGTCCTTTAGCAATAGCCAAGCCTGCCACCCTTGCAGCAAAGTTAAAGGAATCCTCCAGCTTCCTCGCATCGTGTAGAGGATATGTGGAGAAAAATATCAAGAAAACAATGGAACTCATTGCCGAGGCCTGGGAAACATCACAAACTATGGATTCCATGGGAAGGAGGGCACATAACTTGCTCGAACTTTTGCAGACGGATTTAAAAAATGAAGAAAATTTCTATTTGGACATGGTCATACCTTTTTCCTTTCATGTAAACAACATGGAAGACACAACAAGAACACAACATGATCTCCCCTCCAAAATCCAGATCACTCAATTAGAAACATGCTGGAAATATAAGGTGAAGAACCTGTATCTCATTGTCCAATCATGTGAGGAAGCAATATCAAAGAAAGAAACATTATTCACAAAGCTGAACAAAATAGACTTATCCGGAAGGACCAACGAGTTCCAGGATCCCAACTTAATCGTCAACTCGTTGGCGTTAACCAAGCAAGCTTTCGATAAACAAGTTGATAATTTTAAGGTGTTGTCTTTAGAATTTTTTTACAAGATTCTTGAATATGGTGAAGTTCACATGGACAACTGACTTGTCGGCTATTCGGTACAGAATCGATACATTGATCAGGCTCTATGTATTCTTTCTATTGATCTAAACGAATTAGAAAATTAACTTTTCAGCATAGAAATCCGGAATGACATCAACGTCGCCCCCTTGAGAAGCTACATTGAATAATTTGTCGAAACAAACTTGAAGTGGGTCGCCGATGAAAGGCAACAGAAAAAGGAATCATCAAGCAAATAGAAAAAATACTTATATGTACCATCACTATAAGTCTATACTGATGACATCCTCTTTTGTTTATCAATCCAGTTATTCCACCTTTTTTGAATATAAATCTGTAGCCAAAGACTGATACCTTCCCATTTCTTCTTTTTAGGTATTACACTCTATCGTCGCCCACTTCTTCTTTCCACAATCTTATTTCTTGTACATATTTCTCTTATGATCCGCGAGAGCCCCAATCCTAGTCTATATGACAAACACATTTAAATTTCCAGGAATATGTAACAAACTATTATTTTTTGATATATGTAACAAACTATTATTATTTGTCTCCTTTTATATTTATGTCCTCTTAAATTTTTATCTTCAACTATGTTGAATGTCAAGACATTGTGTCTATTTTATTTGAATTGTCTTTTTCTCATGCATATCTTTTTCTACTGGGTCCACGGAAGCCCCAATGACAGTCTATATGACAAACACATTTAAATTTCCAGGAATATGTAACACACTTTTATTTTTTGATATATTCCAAATAACACTATTTTTTAATCTCCTTTTATATTTATGTGCTCCTAAATTTTTATCTTCAACTATGCTGAATGTAAAAAAAACATTGAACAGATAAAACATGCAAAGTAGATTCGAACATAGCAAGATGGATTATATAGTTTCACAAAATAAATCGGACTCTCGAGGGCACATGTCATTTCTTGCATGGTTACCACCTGTCCTTCATGCTACTTGCCACATCTGCGCTGCAATTTCCATCTTCCCCCACTACTTTTCCCCCATCCATCTGCATTTCTCCCCAATTCAACCCAGCAGGGACTACACTACCATGCAACACTTGTTTCCCTACAATCGATTCTAACCCATCTTCCTCTAAAAGGAGGTTGAAAAAATGATTTTGATAAATGGTTAAAAAGTTTGGACATCTAAGACAACATAATCTTCTTTCATAATGAAAACCTAAAATTCAAAATTTAAAATAAAGTGTCTAATTTCCTATGAAGTGATGCAAATTTCAAAAACAAAAGAAAACTATTTTATTATGAAGACACCATCAATCCCAAGATTCACCATCCTTACTACCCTATTAATGTTACAAGCCTCATGAAAAAATGATGATTTCTAAACTAAGAAGTCACATTCATTGTGCAATGAAATTGGTAGATGGATTCTTTATGATTTATGCAACTTAGAGGGGATTGAAGAGGAAGCTCATTTCCTTTTAAGATTCCCTTTATACAATGACTTGTATGTGCTTATAATGATATTTGTAATTACAACTTGATTCATGAAATCCTAAATCTAGACAACCAAATTAATATGAGAGATTTTATTGTGAATTTAAACTCACATCAAAACAACTATTTAAATAAATAATTTTAGGATTTTAATTTCTTAGTTTTTTTCTAGGGTCCTGCAAGTTGGTCTAAAAAATATTAAAGACATCATTGCCATCATCATTATAGATCCATCTCAACCTTAGAATTGTTAAGCACCCAAAGTTTACTTCAATATTTTTTTTATCCTTAATGTTAAATAAATATTGGATTGAAGATTATCTATGCTAGTCTAAAATTTACCACTACCTTAATGAATGATGTGAAAACAATAACCCAATCAAATTGATTATTGATTCATACTATAAAATTGACAAAAATAGAACTCAATAAGTGTTTATTTTATTAAACTCTAGAAACGATACAAAATGGGGATATGTTACTATCAAAATCCATAACACTACTTTTTTTTGGTAAATAAAAACATAGAGAATTCTTTTTTAAAAATAATGGCTATGTTATATTACTAAAGAAAACATGGTGACCATACCTACACATACAAAAGTTTATGCTTACCATAAGAGATTTTCCTTTTACATTGATGAATATAATTGATTTTGACAAATTGACTACACAATAACACATAAAAACAATGCATTTAAAATAATGGCTTCCCCTTTCGAGCTTTGGCCATGTATTCACTAGTAGCTTTGGGGTCATTTTGGATTTTTTTATTGATTACATGAATCCATTCCTCTAGGTTTTTCTGGAATGGAGTGTCCAATGCTTGAGTTGGAACAACATTTGCTTTGCCTCCCATGGGGTGACCTCATTGGGTTCCATAGATCTTAATTCCAGTACTATAAATTCCTCATATCCCAAATTTACTTGTTTTATTAGGGGATGCAGATATCCATTATTTCCTCTTTCTCATCATCGCAACATCATTTCTAGGCTTGCTTATTTTTTGCAGTGTCTTTATTGAAGGATATTAACTATTGCTATTTCACCACCCATTTAGTTTGGTAGTGTTGGTTTTGGGTTGCCATTTTCATCTGATGGGATCAAGGCTTCCTTCAATGGCATAGAGGTGTTCTTCACATAGGTGTCCTTCTCACCAACCTTCTCTTCTTTCTCTACCAAGGATTCATTTTGTGGATATTTTTTTCTTATTAGGTGATGTTGTTCCTTTGCACCTTTCTACAAGGTAGGGTTTTTTCTTCCTCTTATCAAACAAGGTAGTAGGTACCATCCACTCTATTTAATTTAGAGAAATTTGTTTTACATGCCCTATTTTGTAGTAGATTTTACAACAAAAATATATCTATTCATAGTATAGGAGCTGGTTCTAGACATAGTCTTTTGAGACTAACCATATTCCCTATAAGATACCAATAGAGAAATCCATATCCACTCAGATTTGGGCATATGTAGTGTTATTCCTCTTTTCAGTTTCTATGCTTCAAAAAAGTAATTTTCTAATGGCCTTTATTATTTCCCTTAAAGATTCATATGATCAACATTGAAGGGGAATAATATGGAGTCTTACTCATACCAGAACAGTTGAATGAGCATCTAAGAATGGATCAAACATGGAGAACCATGGCTTAATAGACATGCCATCATGTCTCTAGAACCAAGGCCTTGAGTTGAGGATAATATCCCCATTTTAATTTGAGTCAAACTCTACAATGAAGAAACATTTGGTGTAGTGTATTATTCCTCTTAGATCAAGGGTTTCTAAGTGATGGAGATCCATTGTTGATGATCCACTAGACTTGGTAATAGATTGGTTGATCAAACCACGACTAAGGTAAAATTTAGTTTTTTCAAGGGATTTCAAGTTTATTGGAATGGAGGGGGTGCCCACAACTTAATCCATCAACATTTTACTTTGAGAGGTAAGATTTGAGACTAGAGATAAGCCTACCAAATCGACTAAGGTAAGGGCCTCTATAAAATAGTTTTGATGGTTTATTGCATCCAATCTAACATGAGAGAGGGTTGTCACATGAGCCTTCATAGACCGTGCTACCACTGAAAAGGAAGGAAGTGAAGGGCCCAATAATGGTCCTTCTTTGGCCATGATCAAAGTTACTAGGTAGCAAGGAAACTAGGGAGAAACCATAGTTGCACCATCGAGTGTTGATCTTCCCTTCTTGCTTCATCTTTATGACCTTAAATTGTGGTCATAATGGCTAGTGTCCAGTATTAAGAATAACAAGAGGGTGTATTTCATTTACTTATGTGTACATGGGGAGTGCAATGCAAGCCTTAAATTTTTAACCATTAACTTAAATACCCCCACAACAACCTCAGGGGTTGAATGCTCAACTCACAAGAATTAAACCTTGGTCATCGGTGAAAAAATCATCATTCCTCGCCAGTGGATCCAACCCCTTTGGATGACAATTACATGTTATCATAAACAAAATGTACAATAGAATAGTAATGTTTGGATCAGTGACCCATATGAATGCAAATCGGGGGTCTAATAAGCAATGGTTGACCTGTTCAAGTGCACTAGAGAAGTTAGACATATCGATGATTAGTGAGGGTATGGATTCAACCTCACTATTGATAATTGTTGTATGCATGTGAATATGTAGTGTATATACTTTATAGTAATTATAGGGTCATCTTGGTTCCCATTCTTCATTCAGACAACCTTCCACTCAATCAAAGGGACTACCCCTAGTGGAGACTCCTGTTAAACTACTTTTCAATCTATATCACAATCAAGATCACCCTTGAATATAAGGGTACTATCCATTTTGGATTAGATTCATTTGATTCATGCAAACAATTCAACCTTATTGTAGTGTTGTGTATTTAAATAATCAACATAGTAGGGTTGGGTTGGGTTTGGTTTGCATGAAAAAAGTCATTACCCATCCCTTGTCATAGTAGGGGTGGTTGGGACCTTAGTCGATGCACTAGACTTGGGTCGAACATCTTTCTTCATAAGAATTTTTTTTGATGTCAAATTCTAATCTCTAAATTTAATAGATTTTCCTTTTCTCTTAGATGAAATTTTCTTCTTAAAATATTTAACATTTAAATAACTAATTTCATGATACACTTTGCAATTGATAATTATAAAATTATAAAATTTAATTCCTAAAATAAACAACAAAAAATTATACATTCCAAATTTCATAACTAATTAATAAAAATTAATAAATATAGTTCATAACTAATAAAAATAATAAAAATAAAAAATGGCCCGAGCTAGGGAACCTGGAACCCTAGCCGCGCGCACAGGCAGCCTCGTCCCTCTCGGCGGCCAGGCTTAGCTTGGCCGACTCCTCCACCTCCTGCTCCAGGCCACACGCTGACAACAGTGATTCCTCGGATTAGAGCGGCCCCGTTTTGAAGGCTGAAGGACGCATTCCCTTTTTCGGCGGCCCTGGTGTAAATAAAGTCGCGATTCGGCAACCTCAGACACGCAGGGGCGTGAGGACGTGTCCCAGATCGGGCTCTCTGCAACGCTTAGGGCACCCCCAGCCATGGACGCTGGTGGGGGCGCCACCTCTAACCCTCCCCCATTACCAGAACTGGAAGCATTCAGGAAGCTGATCGCCACAGCCTCCAAGAGACCCCCGTCAGTAGTACAGCAGAAATTCGTGAAGAAACTAGACAGCATTCCCAGTGTTGAACTGCCTTTGGAAGAAACTTGCAGAACGACAGTGAACTTAGCAGACAGGGGACTTATTGGGAAATTTACCGGCCTTTGGACCTCCCCCAAATCCGTAGATGCATGGGTGCAGAGGAATTGGAATCCGCTCATAACAGAAGGAATAAAGAGCCACTTCGTAGGGAAAGGATATTTTGTATTCGTCTTTGACAATCCTGAAGACAAAAACCTCATATTCAGAAATGGGTCGTATTTCATGGGGCCTCAGGGGTTATACCTGAACAAATGGACCCCGGACTTCGACCCAACCCAGGATGTGCCCTCGGCCGTCCCAGTGTGGGTCCGTTTACCTCACCTCCCCTTACACTGCTGGAACCAAAAATCTTTGATGGCAATCGGGAACACGCTCGGAAGGTATATAGACCAAGCAGTAAGAAAAGATCAGTACTCATGCGCACGGATCTACGTGGAGGTTGACCTGGAAGTAGGATTACCGGAGGCAATTAAGCTTATGGCCGCAGACTGGACGCACATTCAGGAGCTCGATTACGAGCAGCTGCCCTTCAAATGTCGGCATTGTCACGGTTACGGTCACTTTGCAAGGCACTGCAAGAAAAAGAACGCGGAAGAAAGCGAAAATGAGAAAGCAAATCAGTGGACTGCAGTACAGAAAACAGGGACAGCAAAATCCAGATCCAAAGGAGCAACCAAGAACGGTAACCTCGGGCAAATAGAGCCAGAGAAAATTGAAGGGAGCTCTAACCCCCCGCCGCATGCAGAACCTCAAACAGAAAAGGCCAACAATGACACAGAAGAACCAGAAATTATAGACAGCAGAACACATTCAAGCCCCCCCCCACATGGGAAAGACACAGGGGTGCCTGGGCAAGTGGAAGGAACCCTGGAAGTAGTCCCCTCTCCAACATACGCTGATGTAGCCAGAAAGAAAGTAACAGATCCATCAAGCTCCTCGGAGGACGAGATCCTAGAAAGGCCAGCCAAAAGAGCAGGGAGGAAATCTCGTAAAGAAGCAAGGGAGGAAGAGGCAGAAAGACAAAAGACCCAAGGAAG
>ML779440.1:546165-559640 GCA_009831015.1 Picea engelmannii | reverse complement strand
GAAATCCCTTGAAAAAACTAAATTTTACCTTAGTCGTGGTTTGATCAACCAATCTATTACCAAGTCTAGTGGATCATCAACAATGGATCTCCATCACTTAGAAACCCTTGATCTAAGAGGAATAATACACTACACCAAATGTTTCTTCATTGTAGAGTTTGACTCAAATTAAAATGGGGATATTATCCTCAACTCAAGGCCTTGGTTCTAGAGACATGATGGCATGTCTATTAAGCCATGGTTCTCCATGTTTGATCCATTCTTAGATGCTCATTCAACTGTTCTGGTATGAGTAAGACTCCATATTATTCCCCTTCAATGTTGATCATATGAATCTTTAAGGGAAATAATAAAGGCCATTAGAAAATTACTTTTTTGAAGCATAGAAACTGAAAAGAGGAATAACACTACATATGCCCAAATCTGAGTGGATATGGATTTCTCTATTGGTATCTTATAGGGAATATGGTTAGTCTCAAAAGACTATGTCTAGAACCAGCTCCTATACTATGAATAGATATATTTTTGTTGTAAAATCTACTACAAAATAGGGCATGTAAAACAAATTTCTCTAAATTAAATAGAGTGGATGGTACCTACTACCTTGTTTGATAAGAGGAAGAAAAAACCCTACCTTGTAGAAAGGTGCAAAGGAACAACATCACCTAATAAGAAAAAAATATCCACAAAATGAATCCTTGGTAGAGAAAGAAGAGAAGGTTGGTGAGAAGGACACCTATGTGAAGAACACCTCTATGCCATTGAAGGAAGCCTTGATCCCATCAGATGAAAATGGCAACCCAAAACCAACACTACCAAACTAAATGGGTGGTGAAATAGCAATAGTTAATATCCTTCAATAAAGACACTGCAAAAAATAAGCAAGCCTAGAAATGATGTTGCGATGATGAGAAAGAGGAAATAATGGATATCTGCATCCCCTAATAAAACAAGTAAATTTGGGATATGAGGAATTTATAGTACTGGAATTAAGATCTATGGAACCCAATGAGGTCACCCCATGGGAGGCAAAGCAAATGTTGTTCCAACTCAAGCATTGGACACTCCATTCCAGAAAAACCTAGAGGAATGGATTCATGTAATCAATAAAAAAATCCAAAATGACCCCAAAGCTACTAGTGAATACATGGCCAAAGCTCGAAAGGGGAAGCCATTATTTTAAATGCATTGTTTTTATGTGTTATTGTGTAGTCAATTTGTCAAAATCAATTATATTCATCAATGTAAAAGGAAAATCTCTTATGGTAAGCATAAACTTTTGTATGTGTAGGTATGGTCACCATGTTTTCTTTAGTAATATAACATAGCCATTATTTTTAAAAAAGAATTCTCTATGTTTTTATTTACCAAAAAAAAGTAGTGTTATGGATTTTGATAGTAACATATCCCCATTTTGTATCGTTTCTAGAGTTTAATAAAATAAACACTTATTGAGTTCTATTTTTGTCAATTTTATAGTATGAATCAATAATCAATTTGATTGGGTTATTGTTTTCACATCATTCATTAAGGTAGTGGTAAATTTTAGACTAGCATAGATAATCTTCAATCCAATATTTATTTAACATTAAGGATAAAAAAAATATTGAAGTAAACTTTGGGTGCTTAACAATTCTAAGGTTGAGATGGATCTATAATGATGATGGCAATGATGTCTTTAATATTTTTTAGACCAACTTGCAGGACCCTAGAAAAAAACTAAGAAATTAAAATCCTAAAATTATTTATTTAAATAGTTGTTTTGATGTGAGTTTAAATTCACAATAAAATCTCTCATATTAATTTGGTTGTCTAGATTTAGGATTTCATGAATCAAGTTGTAATTACAAATATCATTATAAGCACATACAAGTCATTGTATAAAGGGAATCTTAAAAGGAAATGAGCTTCCTCTTCAATCCCCTCTAAGTTGCATAAATCATAAAGAATCCATCTACCAATTTCATTGCACAATGAATGTGACTTCTTAGTTTAGAAATCATCATTTTTTCATGAGGCTTGTAACATTAATAGGGTAGTAAGGATGGTGAATCTTGGGATTGATGGTGTCTTCATAATAAAATAGTTTTCTTTTGTTTTTGAAATTTGCATCACTTCATAGGAAATTAGACACTTTATTTTAAATTTTGAATTTTAGGTTTTCATTATGAAAGAAGATTATGTTGTCTTAGATGTCCAAACTTTTTAACCATTTATCAAAATCATTTTTTCAACCTCCTTTTAGAGGAAGATGGGTTAGAATCGATTGTAGGGAAACAAGTGTTGCATGGTAGTGTAGTCCCTGCTGGGTTGAATTGGGGAGAAATGCAGATGGATGGGGGAAAAGTAGTGGGGGAAGATGGAAATTGCAGCGCAGATGTGGCAAGTAGCATGAAGGACAGGTGGTAACCATGCAAGAAATGACATGTGCCCTCGAGAGTCCGATTTATTTTGTGAAACTATATAATCCATCTTGCTATGTTCGAATCTACTTTGCATGTTTTATCTGTTCAATGTTTTTTTTACATTCAGCATAGTTGAAGATAAAAATTTAGGAGCACATAAATATAAAAGGAGATTAAAAAATAGTGTTATTTGGAATATATCAAAAAATAAAAGTGTGTTACATATTCCTGGAAATTTAAATGTGTTTGTCATATAGACTGTCATTGGGGCTTCCGTGGACCCAGTAGAAAAAGATATGCATGAGAAAAAGACAATTCAAATAAAATAGACACAATGTCTTGACATTCAACATAGTTGAAGATAAAAATTTAAGAGGACATAAATATAAAAGGAGACAAATAATAATAGTTTGTTACATATATCAAAAAATAATAGTTTGTTACATATTCCTGGAAATTTAAATGTGTTTGTCATATAGACTAGGATTGGGGCTCTCGCGGATCATAAGAGAAATATGTACAAGAAATAAGATTGTGGAAAGAAGAAGTGGGCGACGATAGAGTGTAATACCTAAAAAGAAGAAATGGGAAGGTATCAGTCTTTGGCTACAGATTTATATTCAAAAAAGGTGGAATAACTGGATTGATAAACAAAAGAGGATGTCATCAGTATAGACTTATAGTGATGGTACATATAAGTATTTTTTCTATTTGCTTGATGATTCCTTTTTCTGTTGCCTTTCATCGGCGACCCACTTCAAGTTTGTTTCGACAAATTATTCAATGTAGCTTCTCAAGGGGGCGACGTTGATGTCATTCCGGATTTCTATGCTGAAAAGTTAATTTTCTAATTCGTTTAGATCAATAGAAAGAATACATAGAGCCTGATCAATGTATCGATTCTGTACCGAATAGCCGACAAGTCAGTTGTCCATGTGAACTTCACCATATTCAAGAATCTTGTAAAAAAATTCTAAAGACAACACCTTAAAATTATCAACTTGTTTATCGAAAGCTTGCTTGGTTAACGCCAACGAGTTGACGATTAAGTTGGGATCCTGGAACTCGTTGGTCCTTCCGGATAAGTCTATTTTGTTCAGCTTTGTGAATAATGTTTCTTTCTTTGATATTGCTTCCTCACATGATTGGACAATGAGATACAGGTTCTTCACCTTATATTTCCAGCATGTTTCTAATTGAGTGATCTGGATTTTGGAGGGGAGATCATGTTGTGTTCTTGTTGTGTCTTCCATGTTGTTTACATGAAAGGAAAAAGGTATGACCATGTCCAAATAGAAATTTTCTTCATTTTTTAAATCCGTCTGCAAAAGTTCGAGCAAGTTATGTGCCCTCCTTCCCATGGAATCCATAGTTTGTGATGTTTCCCAGGCCTCGGCAATGAGTTCCATTGTTTTCTTGATATTTTTCTCCACATATCCTCTACACGATGCGAGGAAGCTGGAGGATTCCTTTAACTTTGCTGCAAGGGTGGCAGGCTTGGCTATTGCTAAAGGACTGGCAAGCAATGGCATAGGAATCAAAGCTTCCTCTGATTCCTTAATCCGGTCCTTTAGTCTGGAATTCTCGGCCTTAATGACTCCAATGGAATCATCAAGAGCATCTATGGTTGCTCTGTGAAGTCCAGTGATTTGGGACGACAACATGTTGGCAAGGTCAACTTCTAAATGATACTTTCCTTTCTTATTTTTTACATCTCTCTTTTCAATAATTAATTTTTTAAATTCGCTTTCAAAAACAACACTCTGGAATACGAAGGATTCATCTTCATCAAAAATTTCGATATCAACTATGTCCATTGGGTAGCTATGGTGAATCGCATCTCCTGGATGATCAAGGTTGCAGAATATGCTATCCAGATCAGTGTCAAGTTCCATGTTCTCACTCTCAATTTCGGGCTCTTTTGCCTCCCCTACAATTATTTTTCTCTTCTTCTGCACGGGAAGCTTGTGAGAACTATCAATTTTAGGATGAACCTCCTCCGTTTGAAGAACTTTGGTTTTCTTTGTTACTGTGGCAAGTCGTTGGAGCGATGCTTTGTTATTGTGGTATTTCTGGTCCTCAGGCCTGGAGATGTTCACTGTA
Organism: Picea engelmannii; assembly: GCA_009831015.1. Taxonomy (NCBI): domain Eukaryota; kingdom Viridiplantae; phylum Streptophyta; class Pinopsida; order Pinales; family Pinaceae; genus Picea; species Picea engelmannii. The sequence continues at coordinate 555,132 of ML779440.1, read as the reverse complement.
TCTTCACAGAACTGTTGTCAAGCTGGTGCCATTAGTTTATGAAAATGTTTGTGTTCTCCAGACACTGCTTGAAATGAACAAATGGAGGGGATAATATAACCCCCCGAAAATGTTGGTTCAATTCGTGCGAATGGAAAATCTCCTCGAGATCTTCGCTCATTAATGACAATCTCTATGTGTGTTGTGTGATGAGTTGTTAGAAGTAAAGCTTAATTATTGCATACTTAGAAGTGTGAAAGTGGCGGTTACGGTGAAGAACATTTAAGGATTGGAGGTTTCATGAACGAACCAAGCCGACGATGTGTGAATGAAATTCCATGATATTTGAAATTAACACTCGGAATGGATAACAAAACCCTCCGCAAATATTGGTTTAATCTGTATTAATGGCAGATCTTCTCGAGCCTTTCGCCCATCAATGACAATTTACCTAGTTCCTGCATGATGAGTTGTTAGCATTAAATATTACTAGTTGCATATTTAGAAAAAAAAAAATTATATATATAGTTTTTTATTATAAACGGGTGCGAAGGTGATGGAGACGGGGAAGAGCAAGCAAGGAATGGCCAAGTATGAAAAGCAGTCAGACGAGCTTCAAAATAGGTTTACAGGAGATAATAAGGAGAGGTGAGTGTCCAATGGTGAAATTGCATGAGTTGAAATGTTTGACAGCAAAAGGCGTAAAATGGAAGAGGGCATGATGGTGCAGTTCAATGGACGGTTTGTATATTTGTGGAATTGTGGGAAAGTGGCTAAGTATGGAATAGGGAAACGATCGGTCGAGCTCATTTTCGGAATTAGGGTTTCAAGATTTCGTGAACAGGCCAACCCAAGGTCCTGTGAGTGACATTCCATGGTGCTTGAAATCAACACTCATAAAGGATAATATAACTTTCTGGAAATCTTGGTTTAATGCGTATTGATGGGAGATATCCGCAAATATTGGTTGTTTTCCGAAGGGCAGGACCTAACGACTAAATTTAGTTTTTTTATTATAAATAAGACTCTTTTATTATAAACAAGTGCAAATAAGGAATGGCCAAATATGAAAAGTGATCGCACAGTTTTCAAAATACAAGGAATTCACAGTAGAGGTGAGGGCGAGCGGTCAGATTGTATGTCTCGAAAATTTTAACTGCAAAATGCGTTAAAGGGAAGAGTGCAAGAAAGGAATGGCAAAGCATGAAAAGTGGTCGGAAGGGTTTCAAAATAGGGTTAAAGGGGATTTCTATTTGAGGTGAAGGCCGACGTTCAAATTGTATGTATCGGAATTTTTTACTGCAAAATGCATAAAAGGGAAGACTGTATGGTGGGGTGACCCAACAGTTGGTTTGTATATTTGCAGAATTGTGGGTGTTGTTTGCATGTTGTGAAACAATGGAAGGGAAAAATTTAGTCCACTTGTCCAGGAACTGGCAATGAAAAAAGTGGCCAAGTATGGAATAGGGAAACGATCAGTCGGACTTGGTTGGAAAGAAGTGCGGAGGTGGCGAGCATAGGAGACAGTGATTAGGAATTGGATATTTCATGAACCCGCCAACCTGATGATCAACGAAATAGATTCGAACAAATGGCGAAGTATGGAAAGCAGACCGACGGGCTTCAAAAATGGGGTGACAATAATTGCATAGGAGACGTGAGGACTCGATGGTTAAATTGTAGTTCTCAAAACTTTTGAGTGAAAACTATGTAATGGGGAAGAGGGTATGATATGACAGTCCAGTTGTAAATTTGTATATCGTGGAAGTGTGAGTGTTATTTATAAGTGACAAAACAATGGAAGTGCACCCTAGAGCCCGCCTCCCCGAGAATCTGTAATCGTAAATGTGGCTAGGTATGGAATGGGGAGGCGGTCGGTCGAAGTTCGGGTGTTGTTTGTAGGCGGTGGAACAATGGAAACGCAATATTGAACCTGCCTATCCGGTAACTCGCCTATTCGAAAAACCGTGATCCTAGAATTTTGTACAATATGAAACAGGGAAGCGATCGATCAGGATGGTGATATAAAAGTAAGTGAAATATGAAGACGTGAATCCGGCAACTTCTGCACCTAGAAATTTTCCGAAAAACCAGTAATACATACTAAATATGTACTTCTATAAAGTATGGACATGAGATTTTATAGAGCATGTACACTTTTTGGATCGCAGGTTCTCGGGTTGGCGGGCTCAAAATTGGGCCTCTATTGTTCCATGCCTTACAAATAGCACCCAGAATTCTGCGATATACAAATTGACAAGCAGACTTGTGGGTTGGTTGGCTCAACATTGCACTTCTATTGTTCTGTTTCCTCAAACAGCACTCAGATTTTGGCGATATACAAATTGACAAACGGACTCTAGGGCTGGCAGGCTCAGGATTGAAATTGTTTACGGATGGTGATCCCTATCAACTATCTAACATTATCTAAAAACATTATTTTAAATACTAAATTATTAATACTAAATATTGATATTGTACAATTTAATTAGACAAAAATGTTTGTACAATATGAAATGGGGAAGCGGCCGGTCAAACTGGTGATATAAAAGTAAATGAAATCTGAAGACATGAATCTGCCAACTTTCGCACCTAGAAATTTTCCAAAAAACAAGTAATGCATACTAAATATGTACCTTTATAAAGTATGGACATGAGATTTTATAGAGAATGTACGGATCCTGCATTCCATACTTGGCCACTTTTTGGATCATGGGTTCTCGGGCTGGTGGGCTCAAAAATGGGCCTCTATTGCTCTATGTCCTACAAATAGCACCCAGAGTTTCGTGATATACAAATTGACAAGCGGACTTGCAGGTTGGTTGGCTCAACATTTCACTTATATTGTTCTGTGTCCTCCAAACAACACTTGGATTTCCACGATATACAAATTGACAAACGGACTCTAGTGTTGGTGGGCTCATGATTGTGATTGTTTATGGATGGTGATCCCTATCAACTATCTAACATTATCTAAAAACACTATTTTCAATACTAAATTATTAATATTAAATATTGATACTGTACAATTTAATTAGACAAAAAAGTTTGTACAATATCAAACGGGGAGGCGGTCGGTCAGGCTGGTGATATAAAAGTAAGTGAAATCTAAAGACGTGAATCCACCAACTTCCGCACCTAGAAATGTTTTGAAAAATGAGTAATACATACTAAATATGTACCTTTATAAAGTATGGACATGAGATTTTATAGAGCATGTACGGATCTTGCACTCCATACTTGGCCACTTTTTGGATCACGGGTTCTTAGGCTAGCGGGATAAAAAATGGGCCTTTATTGCTCTCTGTCCTACAAATAGCACCCAAAGTTCCGCAATATACAAATTGATAGGTGGACTTGCGGGCTGGCTGGCTCAACATTGCACTTATATTGTTTTGTGTCCTCCAAACATTGTACAATTTAATTACATAAAATTATTAAAGGATTTTAAATATGGGTGTAAGTGTGGTCTTGACACATTCTTCCATGACTGTAACATATTAACTTAAGTATTAAACTTCTTGCATTATGGGTTGTTAGTATTAAAGCTTAATAATTGCATGTCTAGAAACAAGAAGGACGATTTTGCTACAACATTGTAATTTGGTATTGATATGTTCTATCTGCATTGCAAATAGAAGTGAACGTTGGGTTGAAACTATGTAATCCATTTTTTTGTTTGCATAAAAGACTGGTGGATTGACACAGTACATTGTCATATAATTGTTAGATGCTCCATCTTAGAACAAATTACCTAAGAAAATACAATATCGCAGAAGTACGAGACTACCGAACCATGCCAATGAGAAGAGGCATTAAATCCATAAAAGAAGCAGCAACAAAGACTCCAAGGAATTTTTTTTTAATAGAAAATCCATTTAAAACAAAAAAACACCGAGTAGTGTACATTTATCCTTAGAAATTGGACCCAGTTCTTTGGGCCAAAAAATTGAACGTATCTGCCACAAAAAAGGCACGGGATCCACAGTATGCAGGAGCCATCAAAATGCTCTTCAACATGCATACAAAACAGATTACCATGCCTTTTTTTTAGGAAATACTTGCAGTTTTCTACTTGATGGATCATCCTGTGGTAAAATTGATAGTTCTCAGAAGCTTCCCGTGAGGAAGAAGACGAAAAACTTTGCACGAAAAATGGAATATTCCTTAACTGAAAGTTAGGACACACCAAGAAACCTCCTCTCCACATTCGAAAAACTTCAGGGACACAGGTTGCACGTGCAATTGCAGAGGCCCAAATTAGTCCATTCTGGGTGGAAGGAGATGACTAGTAGAAATATGCCTTGCACCAGTGGGAGTTCTGGTCCTCATTCCTGAATATGTTAATTGTATATCCAGAGAACAAGATAGTAGTCCCACAATTGAATATTTTTTTTGCTTGAAATATATCTCTAGGAGCATCAACATATCATTTCCTTATAGTGAAAGTCCTCCACCCATAATGGACTAATTTGGACCTCTGGAATTTCTACTTTCGAGCTGCAAAGCGGCTATTGCATTCAGCTTCGGTTTCTTTTCTAAAACTCCTTCTTTTGGTGTTGTCAGGACTGCCATCACTGAGCCGGTAAGTTCCACCTATTATGGTTGATTTCAATTTGGGCACAGGAGTGGGAACAGTCTCTGCATTTCCATCATCCATTGTTGTATCATCACCCATCACATCATCTTCTTTTGGCTTGGAATCCATGACATCAACCTCTGTGCCAGCCATCAATGCAATTAGGCATGTTCTTTGAGTAGGCAAGGTTGCCTTGGAATTCTTTGTCTTGAAATATATCTCTCAGTGTACCAAGGGACCATCTCCTTTTTTTCTCTTGGGCAGAGGGAGATGAGTAGTGAGAATATGATCTGGAATAGTGGAAGCTCTGGCCATCATGCCCGAATGTGTTTACTGTATCTGGACATAACTGCTGCCACAAGTTTACAAGAATTTTTGTTTTCTCCAAACAATGTTTGAAATGAAAATTGGGGAGGGATAATATAACCCTCTGCAAATCATGGTTTAATGTGTATCAATGGAATATCTCCTCGAGCCTTTCACTGATCAATGACAATTTCTAGGGTTTGTGCGTAATGGGTACCATTAAAGCTCACTAATTGCATATTTAGAAAAAAGTTTCGAAGGTGGCGGTGACAGCGAAGAGCGATTAAGAATTAGAGATTTATTAAAGGCACCAATTGATCAGTGCATGAAACAGGTTGCATCATGTTTGAAATGAATACTTGGAAAGGATAACACTCTTCTCCGCAAATCTTGGTTTAATTCGTAGTAATGAAAAATCTTCTTCATCCTTCCGGACACTAATGACAATCTTAACGGTTCCTGTAGGATGAATTACTATCATTAAACCCTAATAATTGAATATCTGTAAATAAGTACGAAGGTAGTGGTGATCGTGAAGAGTGACCAAGAATTGTACATATTGTCCACTTGCCAACCTGTGAAACAGATTCGAAGAAATGCCCAAGTATGGAAAGCGCTCCGGTGAAATAGTTTGTAGCTAGGTCAAATGGCTATAAGATAGAGGTCCAAACTGGCGTAACAGGATCCTATCCCACCCAATGTCACCTCGATGGGAAGGTTCTTTCTCTTTAGGGAGGTAAGGCCCAGGGGAGACATCCCCGGTGACCTGGGGTTTTGAAGAGGCAAAGGTTAAAAGGACAAAGGTAAAGTTCCCCCTTCATAGGTCACCACCAAAACAGATAGTCCAGCTAAACAACCAATAATAAAGTGAATCTCCAATGAAGAACACCTACCTGGAATAGAGCAACAACAAACTAATATATGCAAGTTATATTTCAATGGGTTAGTACTTCATAAGACTATCTGGTAAATATATATGAGAAATATGGTAATAAATGTTGACGAAGTCAATGTTTATCAATAGCAATAAAAGATATAACACTTCACCAATAAATATTGGGACAGTGTGGTATTCAAAGTAACCAATCAACACTTTATTCAATTAATGCCTAAAACACCATTCAATTGCTCTTAAAACAAGACGTTGTTGCAGTAAAGATGAAATATTCAAGTGTGACGTCAACAACTTAGGGTTAGTGTAGTTAGGGTTTCAATTCAAAAAAGGTTTGAGAGTGTTTTAGATTCAATTCTACTTCAACGTTGGAGGTCTAAGATCAGTGCTTTGGGGTTAATGGAGTCAATTTAGTGGAGGATGCAAGGGTTGAAGGAGGATGGCCAAGGACTAGAGGGAAGAGTTATGAAATGTTGCTATGGTAGGGCCTCAGAATCAAAACCCTAGGGGAGAGAGGCTCACTTTGGTGTTGCTAAAGTAAGGCCTCATGCTCTCTCCTCCTTCCTTAGGTTAACTTGGCAAAAATGGATAGCATGAAAGATAAATCAAGACAAGAGGGTGCAATGAGGGAGAGTGTTGCTACAGCAAGGCTCTATCATCAAACCCTGGAAGAAAAATGGCCCAAGGTGTAGATAACCTAGGCCTGGGACGTCTCCTCCTTCTTGACCTCTAGAAAGTACGGCTAGCTCAGGGAGAAGAAGAAATGAGAGTGTAGCTATGGCTAGGCTCTTTATTTCTTCTTAAAATGGCTGAAAATTTCCCTATTAGGGGACATGAGACAAGGACCTACTTGTGTGCTTGTCACCTAGGGTTTTGATTCAGCAAATTTATAAATACATCTAAGAAAATAAGACTACAACCATTCAATCAAGAAGTTTTGCAGAAAAATGCTTACAATTCATCAAGAAATAACCATGCAGACCCTAGTTGTAACACCTTCCATCAAGAGAAACACCATAAAATGCCAAGAAATGCCTCCCTTCAACAAGTGTGCCTCACTAAACCAGCAAAAATACCCAAGTAGGGTGCTAAAATCAGACCTCACTAATGAGTGAGTAATGAATCATGATAAAATGAGGCTAAAACTCCTCAATATATAGTGTATCAATGACCTAATTTACTTTTTAGGTCATAAAATGGCCGACAAGGCCAGAATATCAAAATTAATATTGTTTTACATTAAATTTTCATTTTAAAACCCTAACTGAGAAAAAGTGAGATTTCAAGCCCCCCTGAGGGAGACGTTAGCCCTTTCTAGGGCCAACACAACATCCAGAAGCCAAATGTTTGCCCTCCTTGGGCCCTTCCAAACTGCCACACGTGTCAACAACCCTGTCAATATTCCATATGCTCATGATGACATCACAAGCCTCCTGGTGACGTCCTGGGTCATCTAGAGCTAATGTTCCACTGCAAGTGGGTCAATCTCCCTAGGTCTAGCTCAGCCAAAGTGCCCCTGATGGAACGTCCTCTTCTTCTCCGGTGCAAAAACTTGATCAACCACTATCCTGTCTCTGCCCCCTGATGGGATCTCATCATCCATCTAGTGGGATCTTCAGCCCCATGGAGGTCCGAACTGATCATCTCCCCATGTGCACCAGTCCAAATGGTACCTGTCCATCAGGCATGGTCCTGCACATCAAAAGCTACACCCTCCATGGGCTCATTAGTCACAAGGATCATAGCAATGTCAATCACATATCATCATTAATATTATTAAACATATGCATAAAAACCCCGATACATCGTTCAATAGCTCAAAGACATTACAAAAACCTATAATACAAGATCAGAGAAAAAGACAAGACATCCTATTGGGCTAGTATCCACAAGAAAAGGGAAGTCTCCGGGAAGGTTTCATCCAAGCCATGCGAGTGAGGTGATGTGGCCAGGGGAAGTCCAGACATGTGGGTGAAGTGAGAGCCAAGGATGCATAGTGTTATATGTGGGTGCCTTTGTAGAAGGCGAGTTGTACCTGTCATGGATGCAATTTTTCCAAGCCCGTTCTTGCCTTTATTCTTTTCTTTTATTTTCTTTTTCTTCTTCTTTTTCTTTTTATTCAAGGGCTAACCAGAGGACATTGCCTTGGCATGGTGACTAGAGCTGACAGTGTTACCCAAAAGTAATTTCATAGAGATGAGAAGGTTGGCTCGTGATGAGACCCCCTTTCCCTTGGTCATGCAACCAAAGGTCACTGCCCTGGCGTGGTAACCAGATGGTGGCAATGTCATACTGTTAGGTACCCATGAACCTAATAGGTTGGCTTGTGATGAGACCCCCTATCCTCTTGACTAGGTCTTGTTTGTTATTTTTCGGGTCCCTCCTATTTCTTGTTGAGAGGCTTTTTATTGCCTTCTCAGGGATCCCTGGGTGAAGCATCTCGAGGTTTTATTTCTAGGATTTTATCTTTTACCGGTTGATTTTACCTTTTGGCCCTTTATCCCCTTCATCCCATGAGATAAGGTGCAATCCTACAAACAGGTCAACCCAATGTCCGGACAAGGGGAATGGGAAAAATGAGCGGGAGATAAGATGAAACAGTGGTGCTATGATGGGACCGGATGATGGCTTTTCAAAAATCTCCCTGGTGGCAAACCAAAACCTATGGGCACAGGCTTGCTAGGGCACCCTGTCAATCTCCCCAAGCATGGTCAAGTGGGCTAATGTAAGATCCAAGCAGTTGTTAGAGGTAAAAGGAATCAGATGCATATATTTAAAGGTTTCAATGATCAAAAGTGACACATACCATGATACCTGGACCAATTACCTCATGGAGAAAGAACCTCTTCTAATACAGGACCAAGCCGATGGTGATGAATGTTGTTGCTACTGACAAGATAAATATGATGGAAGAAGAAAAGGATGGGCCCTCCAGGGCCATGCTCAGGTCAATCCTACTCTTGGTACTCCATGTCTAGGACCTGTTGGCCTTGAGACATGATCTCTTAGTTATCCCTAAAAATAGGGGATAACAAGGCCGATGGTCATATTTCATCTCAGTGACAGATATCGACCGTCAATTTGTATGGATGTTGTTTGTGTGTAGGGAACAGTGGAAGCGCAATGTCGAGGGGGCAATTTGTATATTGTTGAACTTCAAGTGTTGTATATAAAAGCATGAGACATTCAAAAAAAGGCCCAAGTAAACAGA
>ML779440.1:513466-528307 GCA_009831015.1 Picea engelmannii | reverse complement strand
GGGGCGAGGGGGGGAGGGGGGTCCGAAATCGAGCGTGAACCTTTCCAATGGTGGAGTTTGAGGCGCCCAGATCAGCAGCTCTCAAGCCTTTCTGGACCCTTTTGTCGTTCTGCTTTTAATGAGAAGGGGGGGGGTCCAGAATCAGGCGTGCATCTTTCCAATGGTGGATATTGAGGTGCCCAGATGAGTGGCTCTCAAGCCTTTCCAGACCCTCTTGTCGTTCTTCTTTTAATGAGAAGGGGGGGGTCTGGAATGAAGTGGGGCCCCCGCCTGTCGTGTCAACCTCCTGCACACCTTTCCCATCTCAGGACCCATGTATCCTGCCATGTCCAGCCACATGGTCCCCCTTTCATCTCATCTCCCTCTCGTCGCCTGCCATGTGTCCCTTTCGCCCAGTCACCTCCACCTCAGCACATTCCTCCATTTGTTGTCTCCTATCCCCATATCACTTACACGAAAGCACCCCTTTCCCCCTCGCCTCACCTTCACTATAATGGAGCCTACAACCTCCTCATCAAGCATGCCACATCTTCCACCTCTCATCCCGTGAACCATTCAGCTGGTCCAGGTGGCCCCTCGAGAAGACCTCCACGTCTCCAACAGGCAGATTTGACCAGAACCATTCCTGAGCCCAAGAGAGTGGTTATTTCAGTTGTTGGAGGTGGTTAGACATCGTCTTTGCCATAAATGGAAAGTCCGGCAAAGGACTGAAGCACGTCAATCCATCCACAGGACAGTAAGGAGTCTGATTGTAATTGTTCGGAGTCTGCATGTGTAGACTGTCAAAAAGCATGAAGACGTAATGTTTTTATTGCAATATCTTGTTTTCACTACTAGGGTTTTGTATTGATTATATTTGGGCGTTTTTGCCATTTTTTGTAAAGGGGGGATTGATGGTTGAGCTAGGCTCCCAGTTGTAAAACTTTAATGAAGCACTGGTTATTCTGGTTATGCATGGACTCTTGAGACTTCTTTCCTTATGAATGTCAGTTTCTTTCACGTCTTTGTTTACACTGTGTTAGAGCAGCTCAGAATTGGAGGATCCAGTCGATTTGTAACTATTATAGGATGATGTAGGTTGGATCACTGTAACAGTTGAATTGTTTCTAATCAATCCTTGTGATTTTCTTAGCGCTAAACGACTTGGAATTGGAGGATCCAGTCAAGTCCCCCCTTTAGTTCTTCAAAGCTCTGAACCAAGAGGATCTTGCATTCAGAGTTTTTCTTCTACAAACTATTGAAAGGCCTGTTGTCTGAGGTAGTTTGCTCACTCCTCTCACCAAGTCTTCCACCTGCTCATCTTTTAATCAACTCACTGACTGAAGTTAGACCAAGACCTCCTTTGTTCCTTATATACCAGACCTAGTCCCTGAGTTAGAGCGATATCTTCCTGAGTCTCTACCCATTTGATCACCCATTAAAACTGTCGTGACATAAAACTAATGGGCATTGGGCTTTGCTCCTACAAGCAATCCGGGAATGACTTCTGACGCTAACAACTTCTCTCTATACAATTACATAAATTAAAATTATATTACATTTAAATATAAATTGCATCTTATTTTTTTCCATAAAATTATATATTAAATTACACACACACACACATGATAATGATGATGATCATTAACATCCACTAAGATCGAATTGGTCTATCAGAGCTTCATAGGGTAAGTGATTACTTTTGATTCTTTAAAATTTTGTTTATGTGCTCGAAAAGCATTAAGAGAATCTTTCCAAGATCACCATAGTTTTGTTGAGTTAAGAGGTTAGGAAGGTTGGTAGTGTGACAAATATTTTGAAAATGAGATTTAATCTGGGTATAGGCTGGGCAATCTAAGAGAAAGTGTTTTTCATCTTCAACCTTCTTAGTGTCACAAAGGTAACAAACTCTTTCATCCCATGGCATTTTAGGAATTGACCAATGCTCAATTTCACTATGGAGCTCGTGAGAATTTGTTCTTATCTTAGCAATGCTTATTTTTTTCTTTACACTCATCAAAACAAATAGATAATTTTGATTTTCTAGATTAAGGTTGATTACATCCTTATAATACCTTAACTTTGTTTTTTACTCTAACTCTTTATCACACCATATTTTCTCCTTAAATTTTGATTTGATGATATTTTTAATAGTATCTTTATTCTGCAAAATGGTGTCTTCCATGATTCCCCAATAGTTTAGCCAAGAATGGACATGTTTATGCCATCCTCGCTTGAGTCGATGGTGGTTACGACTCAATTTTGAAGGAATTTTAGGAAGCCTCTTGTCTTCCATGTTGTTTAACTTGTTCTTATATGTTGGTAGTAGGTCGAAGTGGAAAGAAGGATGATAATGGGGAAAGAAAGCATGCAGAAATGGAAGTAACAACTGGAAGGAAACACAACACGCATGTATGCAAGAAAACGTGCACAAGGAAAGAGACAACTGGGAGGAAGAATAGCATGTGCGCATGGGAGGAAGACCTAACATCGGTAGGGTTAGGGTTTTGGTAATATATTGTAAATGGTTGAAGAGCCCGAAATGTATAAATACAGATATGTAGGTATCGTAAGAGGTTCCTTTTTTTAGGGTGTGTTATTGTTCCATCATAGATAGGTACGAGTTCATGCAATATGTAATGTTGTTATGAACTATTTTGTAAGTTGCTGAGCTAGAGGAGAGGAGAGAAGGAAGATCTTAGGATTAGATCACAGGCTGAGGAGCCTGGTGCAATCTAGTTCGCCTCATAAGGATATTACCCATCTGAGGAGAATGTAAGTGCGAGGCATTGTAGATGCAGAACTACCATAATAAAAGAGCCAACAGCCAAATCTTTGTGGACGTATCCCAAGAGGGGTGGAACCATGGTAATATCTGTGTAATGTGATGAATGCATGCATATCTTTATCTTATTTCAACAGTTAATTGTTAGGATTAATGAATGAATGAGTTATTATATTTCTATTAAATATGGTTGTGTTGTTAAGGGACTAAACTATTGGAGGTAGTGCATAGTCGCGAATAATAGTAGGTTGAAATCACAAATTATAGTAGATGGCTCTAAATACAGATCTCATATCTCATACTCAATCCTAGGCTATAAACACTTGAGTCTTACAGCCACCCATTTAAAGATATCTCGGGTGAGACTGCGCAGTGCATTATGTGTGTTGTGTTGTCTTCTGGTTTACCAGGAGGGCCAATAGTTTTTGAGGCTTTGTTGGAAACCCAAAATACATGAACCCTGGGTCAATAACTCAAAGGGTAAAGAAGGAAGAGTAACCAACAAATGGTTTCATTGCCGTTGGTAGGAATGAGAGAGGATTGAGTAGAGGAGATAGATTGAGTGAGAAAAGAACGAAGAAAAGAAGAGAGCAATGAGCCATTAGAAGGGAATGTTGAGACCGTGGAACACTACGAAAACAGAAATCAAAGGCTAGTTGAGAACCCAAGAGCTAGAGTTTGCATAGAAAGACAATAGAAACCCTAGAATCACACCCTGAAAATATCTGGACAAATACGTGTTTATTGATTTGCACGAAGTCTTTTTCTATGATTTTCCGCATCTACTGCAGGAGTGGATACTAAGGTTGAAGGATAACCATGCGACAAACCGGATTCGACAGCTAGATTGGACCCCAATACAGATTGAGCAGTTATAGAAGGTGAACAACAAATTCACCCACGTAGTAGACTTTTGGCTTGACATTATTATGGCAGGCTACATAATAGAGTTTGCAGTTGACACAGCGAAGTCATACAGCGCAGCGGAGCAAGAATTTCTATGCGGACCTTGAGGAAGGTACATTTGATCACTATATACTTCTATTAAGATACTGCTATATAACAAAGGTGTAATGACAATGGAATCAAACAATTAAACTTCCCTGTGTGCATGGGGGAAGGGGGGAAGCACTGACAGAGAGAGGATAAATGGAAGGAGGCAAGGATAAAAGAAAGAATAAGGAGGAACCCTTGGACCTGATCATGATGGATGAAGACCAGATCAAGTGGATCTAAGCATCAATGGGAAAAACATGTAGCGGAGTACCCTACCAATACAAGGTGAATACCAAGAAGAGATTTGTAGCCGTGAGGGAAGGCTTGGTGAGCAATGAGGAAGAGGTAGAGGATCTTTTGGCTGTGGATCAGATTGAGGAAATCCTGCGCACAACATATGAGAGGAAAATGAGAGGTCCAAGAATAGGAGGAGAAGGAAACCATCCTATCCATATTAATGTCAGTGTGGAACCCATAAACCCATGTGCAAATAATACACCAAAGAAAACACCACCATTTAGACAATCGAAGTTCGGAGGAAGTCCAACAGTAGGAAGTACATCTACACAAGGAGCAACAACTGGAGGAGTCAGTTTAGGCAGCGCTAGTCAAGTATCTACACCATGCAGAGGAGGTAGTAGTTCAATATTCAGAATGGCAGGATATGATCCCACCATCAGGTTACCATAATTTCAGGGAGAAGCAGTAGAAGACCCTAAGAAGCATTTGTTCATTTTTGTAAATATCTGGGAAGAAAAACAGATCACTGATGAAGATATTAAACTCACGCAGCTAGCGATTATGCTAAGAGACCACACACTAGATTGGTACATGAGTCTAGACACAAATAGTGCCCCTGGAATGACAAGAACATTGGCCGACATTAAGAAGTTACTAATAAATGAGTTCCAGAAGCTGAGCTCAGAGGATCAGTACATGAACGAGATGATCGAACTAAGACAGAAACCAAGAGAGTTTTTATGGGAGATTGATCAAATATTTAAACGACTAAAGGGGAAGTTAAAATATCTCATGATCGATATGCAGCATCGACACCTGTTTGTCAACTTGCTACTCCGACACTTAAAATACCCTTTGCGACAACATAAATTTCAGACATACGCAGAGGCTCTGCAGGCAGCCTTGTAACTGGAAGAGAACCAGTACTAGTAGACTGATCCAACCATCGAAGAGTTGAAAGAGGATTTGAAGAATCTAACGTTCTAGCTGAACCGGAATAAGAACAAGGACAAACAAGAAGTTGTTAGGTGTACCACATGCAGGACGGAAGGAAACCACAAGAACGAATGCCCAATGTTCGCACAATATATGGAAGAAGGTATGCCAAATACATTACCACCAGGAGCATTATGGTGCGAAATCTGCAAGAAAATGAGCCACGACCCATATCACTACACGATGATGCATAAATACCAGAAGTTCCAAAGAGTTCATATTGCACCTTTTGCAAGTCAGTGAGCCACGACGATAAAGATTACAGAACTATGGAGTTGATGCGAGAAATAACATTAGATGCATATAGAGTGCAGGTAGAAATGATGACTGGGCAAGAAACACCACAGCTTAATCAAATTCCAGCTCCATACAACACTGCGCAGCAACAGTATAATAATTCAAAACAATTGTACAATAACACACAGCCACAGTACAACACGGCACAACCTCAATACAATACCACGTAGTATAATCAGGTGCCACGGTATAACATGCCAAGGGGCGATCTAGTAGGCTAAAGAGGAGGAGGATGAACCAGAGGAGGTTTCGGACGAGGTAGAGGACTAGTCACATGTCACAATTGTCAACAATAGAGACATTATGCATGGGAATTTCCACTTCCACCAGCGACTTGTGTTGGCACGGGGGCAGACCCAAGGTTCACTTCAAGAGTGCACCAACAAGCCCTAGATACTAGCCCTTTTGGAAACACCTGCGAAGAAGATGCAGTCTCACCTGAAGCAGCTATGAGGGGGTTGCAGGACAGAGATGTCTACAACCAGGGGAATATCAAGTGGATCTAGTACAACAGCAACATACCATGCATCTATTACTTCTCAAGCTAGATCTATCCTGTACATTTATAGATCTGATCTAACACAGTAATAAAAATAAAAATATAACAATGACAAAGATCAAAGTATCAATCACACACACAACACAATATATATGTGGTTCACCCTCTCTCTAGGGATACGTCCACAGAACTGTGCTTATGATTTATTAAGGTAAAGCATGCAGTTCTTGTCTATGCTCTCAGCTAGCAGATCTTCTTTCTTCTCTCTCTTTCTTTCCCCTTCTTGCACACCCGGTTGTAGGACTTGACCTTCACACACAGCTGCAGATATTATAATGCCAGAAGGCTCTCTCACTCAGCACTTCTCTCTCACAATACAATAATCTCTCACCACAACAATAGAGCTAGATCAACAACAATATCGTACCAACCTGACCCAGGTTCTCTTAACCTTTATTTATACATTACAATACCTCACTAATAGCCTTAGGCCAAAACCTAGGTGTCAAAACCCTAAATACCCAAAACCCTAGGTGTCTAAAACCTTAGGTCAAATTGACCCACTTTTTTTGGGCTTCGCTAGCCTATCTTTCCTTCCTTCTTGCATGGTGTTCCAAATCATCCAACGATGGATTTCTCCTCTTGCTGAGTTGTCATCGATCTGTATTCCTTGCTAATATATCAACCTTGACCTTCTCATCCAACGAATTGCTTTTCCGTACTTTGCTCCATCTTTTCTTCTCTTTTTCTCACTTCAACCCGGTGACAGTCATTGTGTCTCCCGCGAAGTTTGATTTTCACCTTTTCTTCCTTTTTCTTCGCTTTTTTCCATAACCAAGGGCTAACGGGCCCCCAAAACTCACCTGTGACTCATCCCGAGGCACTTCAGATCTGATTCCTTTGTTTTGCTTCATCCTTAGACTACACAGTGCAGCCTTTGCTTTCTACTCTATGCCTCCATCCCATCCTTGTGCAGACTGTCTTTGTTGTGTCTAATACCCAGTTTCAACTGCACCTAGTACCTGGACCCTTTTTCTCATTCTTTTACTGAGAGGTGCGAGGCAGTTGGTTGTCATAGTACAACTTCAATTAACTCCCATTCACCAATCCTTCCTTCCACTCTCCATTCAATGTCTTCAACTGCGCAGCTCCTCCTTCTATCACATAGGCGATCTCATATGGTCTGATCCAATGTGTTCTAAACTTCCTAGGGTGTTTCGGGAATTTACTGTCATACACCAATACTAATTCACCTTGCTTGAATGCCTTCTTCTTGATGTGCCTATCATGATAGGCCTTCTCTCGTTCCTTCTGAAACTGCTGATGGAATCCTGCAATGAATCTGTCTTCTTCCAGTTCAACCAACTGTGCAAGCCTCTCGTGAATAGCACCAGTGTCATCCATGTCTGTAAATGCAGCAATTCTTAAGCTTGGCACCAAGTATTCCATTGGGACAACAACTTCAAGACCATAAACCAACTTGAAAGGGGTCTGCATTGTTAATTTCTTGCAAGTGGTTTGATAGTCCCATAGTACTGCAGGTACTCTTAAGTCCCAATCATCCCTATTCGCACTGCAAATTTTCATTAGTGTTGTCTCCAATATCTTGTTGAATGCTTCAATAGTTCCATTTGCTTGTGGATGGTAAGGTGTACTCTTCTGATGGTGGACCGCAAATTCCTCAGTCAAGGCTTCAACTGTCTTATTGATGAAGTGTGTGCCTTGATCACTCATAAGGATCTTGGGGCATCCAAATGTGGTTATGATGTAATCAAATATAAAGCATGCAGCTGTAGTTGCACTACAATCCTTGACTTCTCTAGCTTCAACCCATCTGGTTAAGTATTTGTTCGCAGTAATGATATACCTTGCTCCTGTGCACTTTCCCGGTGGGTTTATAGGTCCCACGAAGTCAACAACCCACTTTTCAAATGCTTGTAGGGTAATCTGTGATGCTAATGGCATTTCATCGCATCTGGATGGTTTCCCAACTCTCTGGCATACATCACAGGCTCTAGCATAATCTTTTGCATCTCTGTGTAAGGTAGGCCACCAAAGGCCAGCTCGTAGAACCTTCCACGCAGTTGCTTTCCCTGCGTAATGTCCTCCTGTGATTCCCTCATGAGCTTCTATGAGGATCAATGGTTGTTATGCCTCCATAACGCATCTCCTTAGTATCTCATCAGGTCCCATCTTGTATAGCTGAACAGCTATAAGTGAAAATTCTGCAGCGCCCACCACTATATGTTTCCTCTAGGGAATTGTATACTCACTTGGGGCCATTCCTGTTGACAGGAACTGGACGATGTATGCAAAGTGGTCATCAACCTTTCAAATGGCGAGTAGTTGTGCATCCGATAATGTATCCTCCAAACTGGTGGGTTCTTTGCCATGTTCCAACCTCAACAAGTGGTCAGGTCCTTTGTTCATTCTTCTTAGCTTAACAATGATCTCAAAATCATATTCTTGAAACAACAGAGGCCATCTGCATATCCTCCCCCCCAACACTAGCTTGTTGACCAGGTACTTCAATGTGGAGTGATCTGTGAACATTTTAAAGTGTCCTCCCAACAAGTAGTGGCGGAATTTTTGCAGCACATACACTATGGCTAATCCTTCTCTCTTTGTAGTGGTGTAATTAATTTCAGTTGTAGATAGCTTCCTGCTAAAAAAATCTAACGGATGGTCAATATCCTCTTCTCCAGGTTGTGCCAGTACTTCTCCTAATGCAATAGAAGACGCATCGACATGCACATGAAATTCTTTGCTCCAATCTGGAAAAATTAGAATGGGCGCAGTGACCATATTCTGTTTCAGTGTGTCAAAGCTCTGTTGGCATTCGTCTGTCCAACCAAACTAATAGTCTTTCTTCAACATCTTCTCCATCGGTGTTGTAATCTGAGCATAGTCTTTAATGAATTTTTGTAATAGCTAGTATGTCCTAGCACAGTGCGCAGTTTTTTGGCTGAAGTAGGATGTGGCAAATCAAATATAATTGTAATTTTAGATGGATCAACCAGCAATCCCCACTTGCATACAATATGGCCTAATAGTACTCCAAATGGTGAGAAGAAGATGCACTTCTTCATATTTAAAGAAATTTGACACTACCTGCATTTATCCAACATTAGCCTTAGACATTCAATATGATTTTTCAACAAACTAAACATAGTCCAGTCATCAAAATAGGCTTCTAAACATTTATGCAAAAATTATTTAAACGCTTCGAACACCACCCTGGAAAAGATGGTTGGGGAATTCTTCAGTCTGAATGGCATTACTGTATATTGGTAGGATCCCCATTCTATGGAAAACATGGTCTTGTGGCAGTCCTCCTTGGCAATCTGAATCTGATGGTATCTTGAAAAGCCATCTGTAAAAGATTATACCTCCTGGCCTCCCACGTTGTCTAATACTTCATCAATGAATGGTGTAGGGAAAGGGTCATGCAGACAGGGATCATTCAACTTCCTGAGGTCCACACATATCCCTATTTCTCATGTCTTCTTGTCTTGTACCACCATAGGGATGATCCACTCCAAATCTTCGACAGGTTCTATAATCCCTGCTTCCAGCATTCTGTCAAGCTCAATCTTCACTTTTTCCTTGTATTTCGGGTTCAATTTGTAGGGTCTTTGCTTGAATGGCTTCACATCTGGTTTCAAAGGTATTCTCATCTCTCCCATAGGTCCTTTGATACCCTTCATATCAGTGAACTTGGCTGGAAACAGGTCTTGATATTCGTGCAACAATTTTGTAATCTTGTCTATGGTAGCAACATCCCAATAATCTCCGACATTGGAAAGCTCCGGTGTTTCCTCTATTCCAATATTGAATTTTTTAATCTTTATTGGTTGACCAATAAATGGTAGCTAAACGCATGTTCCTTCCACATCTCTATGGCCTTCTATTTCGGTGATATTCACCTTCCTCAGATCATCATTGTCATCGGCACTGATGTTGTAGCAACTCTACAATTTCTGGAGAGGTGCAGTTCATTCCTCCTCTTCTTGTTCCATTGGGAGGCTAGAGGCCTCTTCAAATAAGTTTTGTCTCAAAATCTGTAATGCTTGATCAACTGATGGATATTGACTCTCAAATAGAAAGGTGGTTACAAAATTCTGAGTCATACCTTCCCAATCTATAGTGACGAGGTGCAGCTCCGCTTGAAGGTATCAGTTGATATGGGTCATGTCCAGCATGTTAATGAATCTGTGCACCCATTGTTCTCAAGGAATGTTACTCTAGGCCTCTTCACAGATTCGCACATGGTCCTTTGGGAAACTTCGACCGATATACCTTACTTCACAACTTGTTGCTTGTGTTGAGAACCGTGTTGTCATCAAGGTTCGACATTGTGTCCAGTCTGTGATATTGTTTTTATGTGTCCCCCACCATCTTGCTGGTGTAGATTTTAGGGCCTCATCCATTGCCAATAAGCATTTTTGTGTTGGTACATTTGTTTCAAAATATGATAGGAAGGTTTCTAAAGGATTCAAACCATCAAATGTGGGTAAGTTACTCACTGTTGTGTCGATCCAGTGAACTTCTCTAGTTAATCTAGCACATCTTCTGGTAGATACTTCATACATATGGTTTTGCCAGTTCTCCGGCACTTCTTCTAAATCTGATGAACATGCACTGTCACTTCGCCATCTCCGATTCCCATCGGTTGTAGGGTTGATGTAATCCTATTGTCTGGCTGTTAGTTTGTAGATGTTTTCCAGTTCGTATGTGTGGTCTTCTTCCCTGATGGGTTCTGTGTAATGCTGACCCTCATCTGGATCTAAGGGTTCAATGACCCGAAGGCCATCTCTTTCAAATGTCATATGCATTTTCTTTAAATCAACAACAGTAGAATTGTTGAAGCAAAATCAATTCCTAGCAATGCAGGGTAAGGGAAGCTGTCATCAACAATTTCAATTACCTCAAAATCTGCAAAGGTTCTAACCCCATTGATGTCCACAGGGACATGTTCCAATCATCCAAATGGGCTAACAGATTGTTGATTAGCCATTCTAAGCCTGGTAGGGGAATATATCAACTTCGGTTTTCCCATTAGTGCCCAGGTTTGCTTCTTCATGACATTGACCTCCAACCCTAAGTCGAGGACCACATAGTTTATATCATACTCTCCTATTTGAGGATTCAAGTGTAATTCTTTATTTTTCCTTCTCTTATTACTAATTTGGTGTACTGCCCTAGTCAGTAAGGGGTCTACCTTTCCTATCTCATAATGCCTGATTAAGTTCTGTAGCTCTTGCACAACGTTCTCATCCTGAATTAACTTAAGACAAGTGTATAAAAACTCAATGAGATTACTTACCTCTTTTCCTTCCTTCGGTGAAGCCGAATGATCAAATGCCTGAGGAATTCCATATTCTCTTACTTCTTATCTTGTTTTTTATGAAGAACCTTGGTCTCCCTTGAACTCTTGTTTTGCCTCCTTAGATGTTTGTCTTTCTTTCTTTGCATCAAAACTCTGAGTCTTCTCCGCAGCCTTCCCGATACATGAGTCTTCTGTGATCTTTCCTTGGGTCATTCTATCCTCTCCTATAGCAGCACCTCCTCAAGTAATAACAATGACTCTAGGGTCTTCTCCACGAGGTTCGACATATATTAGTTTCACTTGCAGGTTCTGCTGAGGTCCTCATCTTTCCTGAAGCTTAGCTAGAAGCACAGGACAGTCCTCGATAACATGCTCAAAGGAGTTGCAATAGCTGCAAGTGGTACAAGGTTTCTGACAGTCTCTTGCTATATGTCATGGCTGCGCGCAGTTATAACAGATTATTTGTCCTCAGCCTCAGCCCAAACCTCCTCCTCATCCTCATCCTCTGAATTCACCATGAGGATTGAAGTTTCCTCTTCATGTAGAGTTATACTGCACATTGTTTCCTTCTTGATGTACTTCGCCTTGGATATTGTATATGTCTCTTGATATTTCATGCATGAGATCATAAGCTCTACAATCTCTGTCATCATGCCCTACTTACTTACAAAATATGCAATACAAGTTTGTAGGTGTCTGAACGTATTTCTGCATGTAATAGCACTCACCAGGGCGATGTCGATTTCTTCATACTTCACACCAGGGTAATGTGACTTGCTTCAAAGGGCTCGGAGCTCTAGAAGCCAAGTATTCATGGAATAGGGGATAGTGTTCCTTGTCATGGCCTTCTGATTTGCATATGATACACCAGATGTCTTCCCTTTTGTCTTTTCCCTTGTCCTTCTTCATGTTTTCAACATGCAAAGACAGACTATTTAACTGACTCATGATCTGGCTCATACCTGAGCTAGATTCTCCCATAGGGGTTGATTCAAGATTCATGGCGATCTCCAAGGCTTCTGCCTACAAAGCAATCTTCCACTGCATCAAGGGAACACTGATGTGTGGTAATAGAGCAGCGATGAATCATTCCTTGTTCTGCTCATCTGGGATCTTAAAATTCAATTGACATGTTAGGGTCTTGAATCTCTGATCGAACTCCCAAACAGGTTTGGTTACCTTCTGCTTGATCTCCTTCAGCTCTGTAATACATTGTGACTCCAACTTAGGTTTCTTAAACTCTACAATCAGCGCGTTCTTGATCTCATTCAGTGGCTTAGGTTGTGAAAGTCCTTGGACAAGCATCATGTACCAGCTCAATCTGCGATCCCTTAGTGTAGTTTTGAATTGGTTTCTTTTAACAGCTTCATCGGTAACATTTTTAATGTTCCATATGGCCTCACACAAGAACCAGTGCTAATCAGGATTTTTAGATCCATCTCCTCCAAAGATAGGGAGCCTCATCTCATTTTCCATGGAGTTGCCTAGGTTTCCTATCTGAGTAGATGTTGAACTACTAGTAATAGTACTCTGTAGACTCTGGTGATTTGGAATATTCTTATGACTTAGCGTTTTTGAAACAACAAGAGGATTGATATTACTTACTTTAGTATGTTGTGTATTTCCTGAGGTTTATGGCTCATTTCGGAGAATTTATTCAACTGCTTCTTCCTCTACCTCAGTGGGTTCTGAATGTTCTTCATCTGTCATATCTGCCTCTTCTCCACTATAGAAACCTTATTCCCCATAGTTTTGCTTAAACAAGTTCTCAAAGTGAACCCCTCTAAATACTCTTCCAATGCGTGTATGTCTATCTTATGTGTCATTGTTGCTATCTGAATTCCTGAACATTAGCCTTTTCAGATCCAGCTGGTCTACTGTATCTTCAAGATGTGGTTTTCATGCAAGAGCATCTTGATTCTTAACTTCAGAAAATGCAAAAATTTCCCTCGGGGTCCCTTGAAAAAATATCTCTCGGCTTGGCTATACGATTCTACTTTGTCAACATCAAATTTAGTGATATACCCTCCAATGGTATTGTCAAACCAATGATTGACTACTCAGGATACAACATTATCAACTCTCTTAATCTTCTGGATTAGCACCGACGTCCAAACCACCAGAGGTCTAGATCTGATCTCAAGATGGGTATCTGCTAAGCTAGCCAGCCACTCAAACAACTCCTGATGGATTCCTCCAAATAAGATCTTGTGAATGTTAGTGAAGATGTATCTTTGTAGCCAATCTTCATTTCTCAGCTTAGGGTTCTTGTTTTGGGCTTCCGCGAAGTCCCTCTCTTGATCCTTTATCCACTTCTGAATCTCTATCTTCAATGGGAATCGCCTTGACATTCCCTTACAAAGATTCATGTCCCGACAACAAAACTATTTGTTGTCATAGGGGTAGACCCAAGGTTCACTCCAAGAGCGCACCAACAAGCCCTAGCTACTGGCCCTTTCGACAACACCTGTGATGCAGATGCAATCTCACTTGAAGCAGCTATGAGGGGGTTGCAGGACATAGATGTCTACAACCAAGGGAATATCAAGTGGATCTAGTACAACAACAACACAACATGCATCTATTACTTCTCAAGCTAGATCTATCATGTACATCTATAGATCTGATCTAACACAGTAATGAAAATAACAATATAACAGTGATAGAGATCAAAGTATCAATCACACACACAAAACAAGATATACGTGGTTCACCCTCTCTTTAGGGATACATCCACAGAACTGTGCTTATGATTTATTAAGGTAAAGCGTACAGTTCTTGTCTGTGCTCTCAGCTAGCAGATCTTCTTTCTTCTCTCTCTTTCTTTCCCCTTCCTACGCACCCAGCTGCAGGACTTGACCTTCACACACAGCTGAAGATATTACAATACCAGAAGGCTCTCTGACTCAACACTTCTCTCTCACAATACAATAATATCTCACCACAACAATAGAGATATATCAACAACAATATCGTACCAACCCGACCCAGGTTTTCTTGACCTTTATTTATACATTACAATACCTCACCGACAGCCTTAGGTCGTGTTATCGCTCAGTTTGTAGTTTAGGTTAAGTAGCTGAAGGGTAAAGGTCAAACTAGCGTAACAGGATCTTCCCCACCCAATATCACCTCGATGGGGGGCTCTTTCTATTTAGGGTGGCTAAGCCCAAGGGAGACGTCCCTGACAATCTGGGGTTTTGAAAGGCAAGGGTTTAAAGGACCAAGGCAAGTTTTTCTTTTCAAAGATCACCGCCAATAAGATAGTCAAAAAGAAGATACACCACAGAGGAGGCACCTGTTTGCGAGACAAGGCAACAATAACACTAATACATGCAACAGTGGTTAATACTTCTTTAATCAATGACTATCAATATTATATATGAGCACATACAACAGTAATTATTGACGAAGTCAATGATTGCAATAAAGACTATGGCTTATAATATTGCTTCTCAATAAATACAAAATGATATAGCATCCAATAATAATGATTAATCCTTAAATTAACTTAATGCATTAAATATCATCAATTTGCTCATACACAAAGGTTGTTGCGTCACTATACTAGAGGTGGCGTCAGCCTTGTTCTAGGGTTAGTATTATAGACAAAGAGATCAACGTTTTGCAAATAGGCCAATGAAATTTATCAACACATCAATGTCTATCATCAGATGACTAAGCCACAACGTTTTCTATCAACCAAGAGTTCAAATAAGG
>ML779440.1:499481-512429 GCA_009831015.1 Picea engelmannii | reverse complement strand
AGTTGTAAACCTTCCAATGAGAGAAAACACCATAACATGCCAAGAACAATCCTCCACAAGAGTTGCGCCTCACTTCCAAGAGCAATAATACCAAGACAAAAGACTAAAAATGATCTCTCACAAGAGAGTGAGTTGTGTTATGTCAAAATGAGAGGTAACATCCTCTATTTATATCATCCAAATGACCTTTAATTTTAAAATTAGGTCATTAAAACAGCTGACAAGGATGACCTTTAAGATTTACACTATTTTTACATTAAATTCTATAAAATGTCATAATATGAGCTAAAAAGGAGACGTCAAGCCCCTTTGAGGGAGACGTTGTCCCTTTTTGGGCAAGCTCGGCATCCAGGAAGCAGAACGTTGGCCCTTTTAGGGTTCCTGAAAGCTGCCACACATGCCAAATGATCCTAGCACACTGCCACATGCTCCAGAAAATGTCCAGCTACCTCAGGTGATGTCTTGTCCATCAAAAGAAATCGTCCCATCTGCAGTGGGTGATCCCCCCTAGGCCGAGCTCTGCCAAAATGTCTTGGGTAGGGACGTCCTTCTTCTTTCTCATGCAATGGCTCATCACAATGTTGTCCTGTCTTTGCCATACCAACAACCATCTGATGGGCTCTTTAGCCCCATGGAGGTCCGAGCTAATCATATCCCCATGTGTACCGTTCCTCTGGTACCTGTCCGTCGGGCATGGTCCTGCACATCAAAAACTACACCCTCCATGGGCTCATCAGTCCTTGGGATCATAGTAATGGCAATCATATTTCATCATTAAATTTATCAAATACATGCATGAAATCCCTAATATATCATCTAAGAGCTCAAAGAAATTACACATATCTACTATACAAAGCTGAAGAAACCAACAAAATAACCTATTGGGCTAATACCCACAAGAAAAGGAGAGTTTCCTCAAAAGATCATTCAAGCCATGTTTTATGAGGTGATATGGTCTAGGGATGTCCAGTCATAGTAAGACCAAGGGCAGGTGTTGTCTGTGGGTGCCTCTGTAGGAGGCGAGTTGTACCCATCATGGATGCATTTTTCCAAGCCCCTTTATTGCCTTTATTTTTCATTTATTGCTTTTCTTTATTTTTTACTTCAAGGTCTTATCAGAGGAAACTACCTTGGTGTGGTGACCAGAGCTGACAGTGTTACCCACTGGTATTTTCACAGAAATGATAAGGCTGTCTCGTGATGAGACCCCCTTTCCTTTGGCCATGCAACCAAAGGTCATTGCCCTGGTGTGGTGACCATATGATGGCAATGTCATACTGCTAGATACCTATGAACATAATGGGTCGACTCATAATGAGACCTCCCATCCTCTTGGTTAGGTCTTGTTTTTTATTATTTTTCTTAGGGTCCCTTTTGTTTCTTATCGAGAGGCCTTTTATCACCTTCTCGAGGATCCCTGGGTGAAGCATCTCTAGGTTTCATTTCTTATGGATTTTATCTTTTACCAGCTGCTTTTACCCCCTGGGCCTTTAGCCCCTTCTTCCCACAAGACAAAGTGTAACCCTCAAAAGGTCATCCTAATGGCTGGACTAGGGGAATGGGATGGATGAATGGGAGATAAGATGTAAAATTATATAATGGTGGGAGTGGACGATGGCTCTACAAATCCCCTTTGGTGGCTAACCAAAACCCATGAATACAAGCTTTCTAAGTCACCCCATCAATCACCCCAACAATGGTCAAGTGGATTAGTGTAAGATCCAGGCAGTTATCAGAAATGAAAGGAACCTAATGCATATATAAGAAGGTTATAATGATCAAACATGACACATACCATGATACCTCGGACCAACTACCTCATGGAGAAAGAGTCTCCTCTGATGCAAGTCCAAGCCGATGGTGATGGAAGTCACTGCTGCTAACAAGACAAGTCTGGCGAAAAAGAAGAAGAATGGGCCCTCCAGGGCCATGCTCAGGTAAATCCTGCTCTCGGTACTTCATGTCTAGGACCTGTGGGCCTTGAGACATGATCTCCTAGTTATCCCTAGATATTGGGGATAACAGGCTGAAACCTAGGTGTCAAAACCCTAAATACCCAAAACCCTAGGTGTCTAAAACCCTAGGTCAACTTGACCCACTTTTTTCGGGCTTCACCATCCTGTCTTTCCTTCCTTCTCACACGGTGTTCCAAAGCATCCAACGATGGCTTTCTCCGCTTGTTGAGTTGTCCTCGATCTGTATTCCTTGTTGATCTGTCAACCTTGACCTTCTCATCCAATGACTTTATTTTATGTACTTCGCTCCATATTTTATTCTCTTTTGCTCACTTCGACCCAATGATAGTCACTGTGTCTCCCGCGAAGTTCACTTTTCACCTTTTCTTACTTGTTCTTCGCTTCCTTCCATAACCAAGGGCCAACAACTTGTATGTATTGTCATGCATTGGACCATGATACAGAGGAATGTCCAAAATTACTAATAAAGATTCAGGAAAAGAGGAACCAGAACAATCAAAATGTTCAGTGGATTTTATCCGAAGCAAGGGATGAAGGACATAACATTAATATAGTCACTCGTGGAGGAATGAAAACAAGAAATGATGCAGTTCGATAGGTGTTAGGGACATTATTTGTCTTGGGCTAAAAAATACCCAGGTCTACAGGTTACACGGGAAGCGCCCCAGCACAACGTGGGAGAATCTCTTTTCCTATCACAAGTCAAGCGAGCGGGCGAAGTTTCGATGTCAGCAGCCGAGATCCACCTACAAAACTGATCAACGTGCATCAGGATTTCGGGGGTGCCAAGTTGCCCGGGATTTACCACGAAGGATAGTGCCAATAGGTCAAGGAAAATCTGGGTCGTCCGATCCAGTTGAGACAGGTGGCAGTCAGTCGGCGTATCGGAGATCGTTGTTTCGGGAGACGAGAAGCCTCCCATTCTTTACAGCTGAAATCGTCGATCGGTGAAACACCGAAAGCACCTTTGGAGCCAAGCCCACGATCCTAGCACCAGGTCACATCAAGCGAGCCTGTAAATGGGGGCAGCCCCCTTTTCTAATAGCGAATACTATCTGGGTCGTTCATCTGAAGGGTGTGCGGCACACATCCATGTCACGTCGACATTCGGAAGTTCAAGGGGTAAGCGCACCTCGTCTTTGCACCTCCCAAAACCTCGAATCCTGAAACGCCGAAAACGCCCAGAATTAGGCTCATGGTTTTGGCGCCTAGTCACAAAGGAGCAGGCCTAAAGGAGGGGCGCTAATGTTTATCATTCGACGAGACAGGCCCCAAAGCGCCGAGAGTGATCTTAGATGTTCATCCTAGATGAACACGTGGTGTACGATTAGGTCCTCCCAGCATTTCGCCCATTGCGATTTCAAAGTGTAAGGAACAACTCTCTCATATCCCCGAAGCGCGAAGCATTGAAGACGTCTCAGACCCGGGCCCGCAGTATTGCCGAATCAATTCAGAACCATTAGATCAGTGGGGGGACGCGTGGCGACCGTTAGGTTCTCCCAACATTTCGCCCATCGCGATTTCGAAGAAAGAAGACTTGCTCCTTCATATCCACGAACCCCAAAACGCTGAAAGCACTCTAGAATATAGACGTAGGGTCACAGCCCATGGTCACTTGAGAAAGTAAAAAGGATTGTACAAAGGGGAGGCCAAAAGCGCCGAGTTGAGTTTCAGAAGTCGGCATTGTGTTCTGCAGATGCTGGTTCGACGTAATCTAGATCCAGATACCTGCTGGGAATGAATGACGAAGAGAGAGGGTGGTTGAAACCTCCCCTCACTCATTAATTGCAAAGTATGGGTGTCCCCGCCGAAATCCTGCCCGAGATGGTCTTCTGTACTGGTTCTTTTCATGGAAGCCACGCTGAGTCCTCAACTCACCAGGGAAGCCTGCGCATGCTAATTCATCATTTAAGGGCTCAGCTACCCCCTGGTGCGAGCCATGCAGAATTAAGGTGGCGTATGACAGAGGAGTGTAGGCCAAATTTGATTGAAGAGACTCCTCGTCCTGAAAGTCCAGTAGGCCTCTGTTGGGCGAATGTTTAGGAGTATATATACTTATTTTTGATATTTTTCAAGCTATCGATGATAGAGCGAAGCTCCCGATTGTAATGTTTTAACAGACACTCTAGTTCTCTGGTTATGCATCTGTATGTAAGATTTCTTGTTTAATGAAAGACAGTTTCCTTATTCCATCTAGTTTTCATCTCATACCAAGGGAGTTCATGATTGATTGATTCACATGAATTATTGCAGTTGTGTTATGATAAAGGATTTATTGTGGCACTATTGTATTCTCTGGTTTTCTACGTTTGAATGTAAGAAGATCTCGCGTTTAAATGCATTCTCCTACAGTCTGCTAGAAAACTGATGTTAACAATAGACCTTTGCATCTCTCTTATACAATTCTTCCCCCTACTCACCCTTACTACAACTCACTGTCTAGAGTATGTCTAAGACCTCACTTGCCCATGCATGCCTGGCCTAGTTTCGGAGTTGAAACAATATCATCCGAGTTTACTTGCATTCGATCACCCCTTTCATACACAAATCGTGACATAAACTGATGGGCGTCGGGCTCTACTCTTGCCGCAATCCAGGAGTGACTTCCATCGCTAACATTTCTGGCGCCGTTGTCGGGGACGAAGTTGAAAATCTTCCCTGGGATTGAACGACATTGAGCTTCTGATTCTGAAGGTGCATCAGGCATCAGAGCCCTTAAAGATTGCTACTTTGCACTTGGTGACTCCATTGTGATGACTCCATTGTGGCGAACCTGTCGTGTCAATTGTGGCTTTCAGAGGCAGACACACGCGGTCCCATCCACAAATACCTCTAGCTACACCTGAGACTGATCGGGAGGTGGTCCTTGGAAAAGGAAAGGCCTCTGAAGGAGAAGCTATCGTTGTTGAACCAGGTAATCCTCCATCTCCTTCTGTAAGAACTCCATTTTCTCCTCCTCAGTAACCTAGCAGACCGCTTTCTGAAGTTTCCCGTTTCCTTAATTTCGAGAGTGTTCCTGTTGAGGTTTCCCCCCCTGGTCTAGGATTAGAGGGAGAAATCCTTGTCACTCCCATTTCTCCTGAAGCTGCACCTTGGCATAGACCCAGGACCACAGAAGATTTCCCCACTCCTGGCTTTACCACTCCTCCTCTTGTTACTATTGCTGCCTCTACACGAAGGGAAACATCAGTCGACTTAAGCTCGCTAGCCTTCTCCCTAAATCCCCTATTGTTTCCCACTCCCCTTAGAAGCACATCCCCAGTATCCCCTTTTCAAGCTCCTTCTCCTCCGAGTTCTCCTCCACACAATATCCCTATGGCAGGAGAAAATCCCCCTATGACCAGAATGGAGGCCATTATAGCTACTAAGTATGCTCCCCTCGTGCTACCGCAGCCTCTCAATGCCCTCCCAGCAGATGGTTACCTCAAGAAGCTGCCCAAGTTTACAGGTGAGGGGGACATAACTGCAGAAGAACACCTAGAAGCCTTTTACCGTTTCACCGATGATAATGTCATCATGCATGCAGACGTATGGATGAGGATTTTTTTCCATAGCCTTCAAGGCGAGGCTAGAAAATGGTTCAAGGCCCTGCCTCCTAGATCTATTGATGGGATCGAAGCTTTAGATAATGCCTTTTTGAGACAGTGGGGAGATAAAAAGGACTTCATGTATTACATGACAAAGTTTGGGTCTTTGAAGAGAAAGGAAGGAGAGTCTGTCTCTGACTTCTCCAAGAGATTTAATAAAATGTACAACAAAATCCCTGCTGAGATAAAACCCTCCAAAGCTTCTGCAAAGATCACTTATGCTAGTGCCTTTGATCCTGATTTTTGCCTCTTGTTGAGGGAAATAAGAGCCACTACTCTGGCCCATATGCAAGATGCAGTCGTGGAGGTAGAATCTAATATATTGGTTGTTGACCAAATCAGGAACACTGCTGGTAGAAACATATCCAGGCAGAGGCCTGAAGCTTCCTCATCCAGCTCCTCTCCCCTGCCCCTTCAGACAAATGAGACAGCTAGAATACTAAAGTCACTTTCTGCTAGAATGGATAGGTGGGAGTTAGAAGGGAATCCCATGTACAAAAATCCCCAGAATGTTAATCGTAGAGGTTTCAGGAGACCTGATAATAATGGACCATGGGCCTTCCCAAGGGAACAAAGGGAAAAAGACAGAGAAGATCAAAGGATTCAAACCCCTATCCAAAATAACATGTTTACTCATGAGGGAGGGGAGGAGATAGATGAGTTCAACCCCGAAATTCATTGTGTTGAAGAAGCTCCTCCTTTTCCCCATTTGACTCGGTCTGCATATGAAAAATCCCTGATGAACATCCAGATCCATGAGTTAGGTAAGGGAGAAAGGGCTAGTCACACCTCTAACAGATACAATCTTAGGTCAAGAAAGAAAGAAGGAGACTTTGACAGCCAAGACCAGCCGCTCATAGTAGATAGGCCTACTAAATCCGCAGTAGCCACTACTAAAGAAAATAAAACTCAGAGTGCTTTGCCAGCAGCCAAGGAGCCTGTCACTGAGGTAAGGGAAGCTCCTAAGCCTATCCCCTCCTTCAATTTTGAGCATGAGATTTAGAAGATTAGAATTCCTGTACCCCTATCTGAACTCGTTAAAAACGAAGATTTCAAAAGGTCCCTCTCTAAGTTGCTACAATCTGAGTCCCCCCAGCCTCCCTCTTACTCAGTGAACCTTCAAGATGAAAAGCCAGTAGTTGTCCTAGGGCCCATGGTAGAATATAGAGATGATTCATCCCCTCCCTTCTACACATCCCTAAATATACATGATAAAGTGTTGCATAACTGCCTCATGGATTCAGGGGCTTCCCATAACCTTATGCCCAAAATAGTAATAGAAGAACTGGGACTGGAGGTGACAAAAACTTATCATGATTTGTACTCTTTCGATTCAAGAAGAGTGCAGTGTCTAGGAGTCATCAAAGACCTGGTGGTTTCTTTGTTTCAGCTGCCCATGAAGAGTGTGGTCATGGATATTGTGGTAGTTGATGTTCCCCCTAAATTTGGCATGTTGTTGTCTAGATCTTGGATTAAAAATCTTGGGGGAACATTAGAGATGGATCTCGCGTATGCCACCATTCCAGTCTTCGGAGGGGAACAAAGGAGGTCATATAGAGAAGCTCAGTTAGCCTACATTGTTAGTGACGAAGCAAATCCCACCAATCACCCCATCTTTGCACTTGACACAGACTTGGGGTCTAGTTTATTGCAGCTCACTGATACTCCTGAAGACCCTTTCCAAGTCAGAAAGCAGCCCAGTCTTGATTATCCAATTCCCCCTCCAACCCCCTCCATGTGGAAGATGTTTTTCAATAGAGCTTCTTCTAGCGAAGGCGCTGGCACTGGGGTGGTTTTCATATCACCTTGTCAAGAGGCCATATCCCTGTCATACAAGCTAGAATTCGAAACCACCAACAATGTGGTGGAGTATGAAGCTCGTTTTCTGGGTATGAGGGCTGCAAAGGAAATGGGAATTAAAGAAATAACAATATTTGGAGATGCTGAGTTGATTATCCAGCAAGTCAGAAATGCTTATTGTGCTAATAATCCCTGGCTCAAGAATTACAGAAATGAGGTATGGGACCTGATTGACAATTTCTTCTTGGCTTTTAACATTTCTTTCATTCCGAGGGGGGAGAATACTTCAGTCGATTCTTTAGCTGTCTCAGCTAGTTTGCTCAAAGTTCCTCTACTGCCTATGGTCAAATATGATGTTGAAATAAGATATAGGCCCTCTGTACTGGATAACATCAAGCATTGGAAGGTATTTGAAGATGACCTGGAAATCGAAAAATTTCTCCAATCTGTTGATGAATTTTCTGCGTTGCACATTGATCAGGATCCTGACCCGGAAGGTAACCCTCACCCTGAGGTGTTTTTAAATAAAATTGACCAAATTATTCAGCTGCCTAACAATCACATTCCAAGGGGACTAATCCCTTTAGAAAGATTGTTCGATGGGAATGATGTGGCCGTAAAGTGTAAGGTTTCAAATGAGGATGTTGATACAACCGAATGCAACATTGGCACATAGGAGGAGCCCAGATTTGTCAAATTATCAAGAAGTTTGACCAGAGAACAGAGGGCCGAATATACTAAGTTGCTGAGAGAGTTTGTTGATGTGTTTGCATGTCATACGAGGACCTTAAGACATATGACACATCCATCATTGAACACAAGATCCCTTTGAAGGAAGAATCTAGGCCATTTAGGCAGAAGCTAAGATAGATAAATCCCATGTTGTTGCCTGTCATGGAGAAAGAAATGAAGAAGTTGCTAGAGGCCTAGATTATCATCCCCTTGAGATATTCCGAATGGGTGGCCAATTTGGTTCCGGTGAGGAAGAAAAGTGGATAAATCGGGCTTTGTGTTGATTTCAGGAACCTGAACAGGAGCTCAAAGAAAGACAATTACCCCCTAGCTAAGATGGAGCACATATTGCAGAGGGTAACTGGTGCATCCAGGATATCCATGATCGATGGGTTTTCTGGCTATAATCAGATATCGGTCATGCCGGAGGACAGGGAAAAGACAGCCTTCACCACTCCTTGGGGCACATTCATGTATGCCAAAATGCCTTTTGGATTGATGAATGCAGGAGAAACATTTCAGCAAGCCATGGACATAGCCTTCATCGGGGAGGACCAGTTTTTGGTAATCTATCTAGATGACATCACGGTCTTCTCCAGGTCAGACAAGGAGCACCGGTGCCACTTGAGGAAAGTTTTCCTGAAGTGTCGGAGGTTTTGCCTATCCCTAAACCCCAAGAAATATTTGTTTCCTATGAAGGAGGGTAAGTTATTAGGCCATATAGTATCAGCAGGGGGAGTGAGGATTGATCCTAGCAGGGTAGAGGCAATTCAAACCCTATCACTTCCTAGATCCAAGAAGGAAGTTCAGGCCTTTTTGGGGAAGATTAATTTCTTGAGGAGATTCGTCTCAAATTTTTCTGAGTTGGTGAAACACATCACATCCATGCTCAGGAAGGGAAATGAAGTGAAATGGACCGCTGAACCCAGGGAATCTTTTATCCAAATAAAAAGGGCATTGACTAAGGCACCTGTGTTGATCAGTCCTAACTATTCCAAAGAGTTCCTAATTTTCTCTTTTGCTTCTTTTGATACAGTAGCAGCGGTCTTGTTGCAGAAAAATAAGGAAGGGAAAGAACAACCCATTGCCTTCTTCAGCAAGGCATTAAGAGATGCAGAGATCAGGTATGAAATCATGGAAAAACAGGCCTATGCCTTAGTGAAAGCTCTCAAAGCTTTCAGAGTCTATGTCTTGCACTCAAAGGTAACCGCATACATTCCTTCGGCTTCTGTGAAGGACATCCTTGTGCAGCCCGATATAAATGGGAGAAGAGGCAGATGGATCGCTACAATCCTAGAATTTGACTTGGAAATAAAGCCCACCAAGTTGGTTAAGGGGCAAGGTTTAGCCAAGCTACTGGCTTAATCAAATTACGAAGCCTTGGGTGTTAGTTTCATCAATACCTTCTCAAGAATTCAGCAAGTTGAGTTGCCCAGTCAACGCTCTCAGGAAGGCGTATTGTTGGCAGAGTGTGCCTGGTATCATGACATTTTGTACTTTCTGCAGGAGTTGAAGCCCCCGGATGGAATGTGTAAAAGTAAGGCAAGAGCTTTGAAGCTCAAGGCAGTCAGATATTGCCTCATTGGGCAAGTCTTATACTGGATAGACCCTCTAGGAGTGTTGTTGAGATGTCTGAACCCACCAAAAGCCCAGAAAGTTATGTTTGATTTCCACAGAGGCCTTTGTGGGGGGCATCATTTCTGGAATACCACAGCTCACAAAATCCTCAGGGATGGGTATTACTGGCCCACTTTATTCGTTGATGTCAGCAGAGAAATCAGGTCCTACATCAAATGCCAAAAGTTCTCAAGGAAACAACAGCTTGGGCCACTACCACTGAAGCCTTTGATAGCTTCAGCACCTTTTCAACAGTGGGGGCTAGAATTTATCGGGGAAATTCATCCTCCCTCAAGTGGCCAGCACCTATGGATCCTAACTGCAACAGATTATTTCACCAAGTGGATAGAAGCTGCCCCCACGAAAAGTACATCCCACAAAGTAATTATCAGCTTCCTGGAGGATATCATAGCTAGATTTGGCTGTCCCAGCAGGATCGTCACTGATAATGTTGCTTCTTTCAAATTTGAGCCTCTCATTAAGTTTTGTGAGCAGTTCCATATCTCGCTAATTCACTCCACCCCCTACTATACCCAGGGAAATGGTTTAGCAGAGTCCTCCAACAAGGGCATGATAAGGATCATCAAAATACTATTGGAGGACAACAAAAGGGCCTGGGATTCGAAGTTGAAATTTTCTTTATGGGCTAATCGAGTGATAACGAAGAAATCCCTGGGCACCTCGCCTTTTCAGCTGGTTTGCGAAGCAGAAGCGATTTTTCCCACTCATCTCGCCTTACCTGTGGAAAAGTTCTTTCAATATTATGAAGGAGAGACAGATCATATGATCAAAAGGATTCATCAGATAGTATAAGTACAACAGATCAGGGAACAGGTGAGGGACACAGCTCATAGTCATCAACAAAGGGCCAAATAGGCTTTTGACAGTAAGGTCAGGAAGAAGGAGTTCAAGATCGGGGATTTGGTACTTAAGTGGGATGCATCCAGACAGGATAAGGGAAAACATAGTAAGTTTTATGCCCTATGGATTGGCCCCTTCAAAATCTCTAAGGTCTTCTCAAACAACACGTACCAGTTGCTCGATCTGGAGGGTGAAGAGGTTTTCAACAGCCCAGTAAATGGGCATTTTCTGAAGAAATGTTTTGTTTGAGCCTTAGACGGATCCTTTGTTTGTAAATATTGTCCTTTAGTTCTTTGTTCATTTTCTGTTTGTATATTTTTGGCTTAGTAAAAGACTCCATAGCCCGATAGCAAGGCACTGAAATTGCAGAATGAGTTCTTAGAGCATCACAGGGACGACTCTATCCCCCATGGAGCCTAATGTTAGCGACATTATTTGTCTTGGGCTCAAAAATACCCAGGTCTGAAGGTTACACAGGAAGCACCCCAACGCAACGCGGGAGAATCTCTTTTCCGATCACAAGTCAAGCAAGCGGGTGAAGTTTCAATGTCAGCAGTCGAGATCCACCTACAAAACTGATCGACGTGCATCAGGATTTCGGGGGTGCCAAGTTGCCCGAGATTTAGCACGAAGGATAGCGCCAATAGTTCAAGGCAAATCTGGGTCGTCCGATCCAGTTGAGACAGGTGGCAATCAGTCGGCGTATCAGGGATCGGTGTTTCGGGAGACGAGAAGCCTCCCATTCTTTACAGCTAAAATCATCGATCGGCGAAACACTGAAAGCACCTTTGGAGCCAAGCCCACGATCCTAGCACCAGGTCACATCAAGCGAGCCTGTAAATGGGGGCAGCCCCCTTTTATAATAGAGAATACTATCTGGGCCGTTCATCTGAAGGGCGCGCGGCGCACATCCATGTCATGTCGGCATTCGGAAGTTCAAGGGGTAAGCGCACCTCATCTTTGCACCTCCCAAAACCTCCAATCCTGAAACACTGAAAATGCCCAAAATTAGGCTCATGGTTTTGGCACCTGGTCACAAAGGGGCAGGCCTAAAGGAGGGCCGCTAATGTTTATCATTTGACGAGACAGGCCCCAAAGTGCCGAGAGTGATCTTAGTCGTTCATCCTGGATGAACACGTGGTGTACGATTAGGTCCTCCTAGCATTTCTCCCATCGTGATTTCAAAGCGTAAGGAACAACTCTCTCATATCCCCGAAGCGCGAAGCATCGAAGACGTCTCACACCCGGGCCCCCAGTATTGTCGAATCAGTTCAGAACCATCAGATCAGTGGGGGGACGCGTGGCGACCGTTAGGTTCTCCCGACATTTCTCCCATCATGATTTCAAAGAAAGAAGACTTGCTCCTTCATATCCACAAACCCTGAAACGCTGAAAGCACTCTGGAAGATAGACGTAGGGTCACGACCTGTGGTCACTTG
Organism: Picea engelmannii; assembly: GCA_009831015.1. Classification (NCBI taxonomy): domain Eukaryota; kingdom Viridiplantae; phylum Streptophyta; class Pinopsida; order Pinales; family Pinaceae; genus Picea; species Picea engelmannii. The sequence continues at coordinate 500,417 of ML779440.1, read as the reverse complement.
AGAAAGTAAAAAGGACTGTACAAAGGGGAGGCCAAAAGCGTCGAGTTGAGTTTCAAAAGGGGGCATTGTGTTCTCCAGATGCCGGTTTGACGTAATCTAGATCCAGATACCTGCTGGGAATGAATGAAGAAGAGAGAGGGTGGTTGAAACCTTCCCTCACTCATTAATTGCAAAGTATGGGTGTCTCGGCCGAAAGCCTGCCCGAGATGGTCTTCTGTACTGGTTCTTTTCATGGAAGCCACTCCGAGTCCTTGACTCGATAGAGAAGCCTGCACACGCTAATTCATCATTTAAGGGCTCAACTACCCCCTGGCGTGAGCCATGCAGAATTAAGGTGGCGTATGACAGAGGAGTGTAGGCTAGATTTGATTGAAGAGACTCATCATCCCGAAAGTCCAGTAGGCCTCTGTTGGGAAAATGTTTAGGAGTATATATACTTAGTTTTGATATTTTTCAAGCTATCGATGGTAGAGCGAAGCTCCCGATTGTAATGTTTTAACAGACACTCTAGTTCTTTGGTTATGCATCTATATGTGAGATTTCTTGTTTAATAAAAGACAGTTTCCTTATTCCATCTAGTTTTCATCTCATACCGAGGGAGTTCATGATTGACTGATTCACATGAATTATTGCAGTTGTGTTATGATAAAGGATTTATTGTGGCACTATTGTATTCTCTGGTTTTCTACGTTTGAATGTAAGAAGATCTCATGTTTGTTAGGCGAAATATATGTCGTTATAATAACATTGTAGTACTTGCCCAACCATTTAATTGTCAACCCGGGGTACGTAGACTGACGAAGCACATGCACTGTATGTGCAGGACTGAAGTAGAACTAATCTAATCTAATCTATGTTGTTGAAATCAAACTAATCTAAGAAAGCATTGAAACACTAACTAGGAAAGCATGAAATTGCATAAGGGAAATACAACAT
>ML779440.1:472560-487828 GCA_009831015.1 Picea engelmannii | reverse complement strand
AAATGAATAAAGTGGAAAATAATGATGTGAAACCCAAATGTATTTATGAAAATGGTATGACGAAGGTTTAATTGGGCGATGAAATGTAAGGAATAGTGAAGGGAAAGGTGGATGAAAATACGACATTTCTGAGTCCCAACAACGTTTAAATGCATTCTCCTACAGTCTGCTAGAAACCTGATGTTGACAACAGACCTTTGCATCTCTCTGATACAAGTCTTCCCCCTACTCACCCTTACTACAACTCACTGTCTGGAGTATGTCTAAGACCTCACTTGCCCATGCATGCCTGGCCTAGTTTCGGAGTTGAAACAATATCGTCTGAGTTTACTTCCATTTGATCACCCCTTTCATACACAAATCATGACATAAATTGATGGGCGTCGGGCTCTGCTCCTGCCGCAATCTAGGAGTGACTTCCGTCGCCAACAACAGGAACCAACGTAGAACCAATGGGTAAAGAAGAACACTGAACCAAGGGAACATTTCGACATGTAGAAGGAAAATGAGATCTTTAAAGAGGCCAGACAAGAATTTTAGAAGGAGGACATAGCATCGACTTCAACTACGCAACAAGACAAGAAAGCACCAGAATACGAGATGCCTCCATCATTGGATCATACCAATGGTATGCAACCCATGGGACATGTAAGTACAATCAAAGGATTTTTGCAATCATGTGTAAAAGTATTAAGTGATCCATCATCTGTGAAAATATTGCAAAACATCCTAGAAAAACATAGTAGCGAGACGGAAGAAAAGCTAGAACCAAAAGAAGTTAATCACCTACACACAAGAAGAAGAACAAGTAGGGAATTTAGACTGAATGCTAACATTGGGGATTTCAATATGGGAGACATTATATTGGATCTAGGATCCGAAGTGAATGTATTACCAAAGAAGACATGGCAATGCATGGGAGAGCCAACATTAGGATACTCACATGTTCAATTAAAACTAGCAAACCAACATAGAGTCCTACCAATCGGTAGACTGAAAGGAGTGATAGTCGACCTAGATGGAGTGTATACTAAAGCAGACTTTGAAGTCATTGAAATAGTGGACGACACAACACTTTACCCAACGTTGCTTGGTCTGGATTGGGGTTTGACAACCAAGCCATAATCAGTTTGAAAAACAGGAAAATGGCATTTGAGTCCGGAGAATATAGGGTCATCGCACCATTAGACCCATCAGAAGGGGATAGGTTTGTAGAACCTACTTGCCTAGACTTAAAGGAAATCGACCAGTTGTACAGAACAACTGCGTGCGATGAGGATTACGTAAACCCAACTGCAGATGGGGTATTCAGTTGGCAGAGCATTAATTCATGTGCAACAGACTCAGACACCGGGTTAGAGAACTAGCAACAAAGGCTACACAAAGTATCCACGAGAAGATGTGCAAGAATAGATCGCGCAGTAAGATGGGTAGGCACAGAAATCAGAGAACCACCCAGTTTCCACGGACTAAACAATTTGGAAACATTCTTGACACAATACGAAGACACAGTGTTAGAGAACCAGAGACTGTTAGCACTTGACTTAGCACTCAAGGCCACACGCGCAAGATGGTGGGGCGCACACAAAGAGACAATCACAGACTGGTATCAATGTAATCGGTTACTACGCATAAGGTTTGGCGCAGAACAGAAAAACAACAAACAATGGAAATATGAAGGACAAGGGACACCAGCAGAACACTTGGAGAAGTGCAAAACGCTGTGGAAAATGACACCACCAAAGGAATGAACTCATTACTTCATACACACTCTAGAGGGCATAACAACGAATTGGTATATGGACCAGGAATTATGCAAAGGAACTACGACATGAACAACATTGCAACATAATTTTTCAATCACTTTCTCATTTGAACATGAGAACCCCAACATAGACGCAGCCCTTAAATGCATTAGAGGAGTACTATTCATCAAAGAACCAGAAATAGAACTTATCACAGAAGAGAAACAGCAGAACAAACAGATAGTTAAGGACATGTTGTCATGTTACCATGTATAGGAGGAAACATCAGATGAAGATGATCCACGAGATATTCAAATCGAAGAAGAAGAAGGCAAAAGAGATGTGGAGGGACCACCCATAGAATCAGAAGTCATTTCTGTGTCGATCAAGCTAAATAAAGTTAACATCGGGACAACTGAGCAGCCCAAAATAGCCAGCATTGGAGATTACTGGGATGAACAAACAGTAGAAAGCATCGCAGAGTTGTTGTGCGAATACAGTGACCTCTTTCCCACAACATTTACAGAGATGAAGGGTATAGCCGAAGAACTAGGATAAATGAAGATACCACTCAGACCTAACGTGAGACCTATTAGACAGCGACCCTACAGATTGAACCCAATATACAAACAAAAAGTCAAAGCTGAGATCGACAGGAATCTCGAAGCCAGCATCATAGAACTAGTTGAGTAGTCAGAATGGATAAGTCCAATGGTCATTGGTAGTACAGGACAAGAAACGAGGGATTAGGATATGCGTCGAATTGAGGAATTTGAACGATGCATGCCTACATGACCCATTCCCTACACTGTTCACGGATGAAGTGCTAGAGAATGTGGGAGGACATGAATCTTACTCATTCATTGATGGATTCTTGGGCTACCATCAGATTAAGATAACACAAGAGGACAAGAACAAGACCATGTTTGCGATAGAATGGGGATCTTATCAATACACAATCATGCCGTTTGGATTGAAGAATGCACCCACAATATTTTCCAGAGTGATCATCGCAACATTTAAGGAATTCATCCATCAATTTCTTGAAGTATACCTGAATGATTGGATGGTATATAGTTTGTTGAAAAACCATGTGGAAGTTGAACGATGCAGACAGTGCTAGATATTACTAAACATCAAGAAATGCATATTTGGAACACCATTTGGAATACTATTGGGCCACATAGTATGCAAACAAGGTTTATTAGTAGATCTGATAAATATTGCAGTCATTGTTAACTTGCCAGCACCAAAAACAATCCATCATCTAAGAGCAACGTTAAGACACATAGGATACTACAGGAAATTCATCAAAGGATATGCGCAGATCACAACACCGATGGAAAAATGGTTAAGGAAGGATACAAAGTTTCAGTGGAACGACGAGTGTCAACACGGTCTGGATACCTTCAAGGAAACGATGATTACCACGTCGATATTAGTATTTCCAGACTATAAAAAGACATTCCATGTGCATGTAGATGCATCAGCGATAGAACTTGGAGCTATCTTGGCGCATCCAGGAGAGGGAGACTTGGATCACCCAATAGCGTTTGCAAGAAGAAAGTTATCAGACTCAGAACAGAACTATAACACGACAGAAAGAGAAGGCCTAGCTATGGTCTATGCACTGTAGAAGTTCAGGCATTACTTATTGGGAAAACACTTTAAGATGTTCACAAATCACTCAGCCCTGAAATACCTAGTCAACAAGCCAATGTTGGGGCGGAGAATCTGTCGATGGTTACTTTTATTTCAAGAATTTGACTTTGAAGTAATAGTTAAACTAGGAAAATTGAATGCAGGACTTGACCACCTGTCAAGGGTCACAAATGGAGAATAACCTACGAATCTAGAAGACAACTTTCCAGATGCACAATTATTCTCAGTACAGATTGTTGATGAATAATTCATAGATATCATTCAGTACTTGAGTGCAGGTATTGCACCGCAAGAATATAGAACCACGCAGAAGAAGAACCTGGTAGTCCGCCCTACTGACTATCAATTGATTGCATGGCATTTATATAAAAGGGGTGCAAATAACATCTTGCGAAGATATGTGTTAGAGAACGAAAGACCAGGAATTTTAGCAGAAGCCCACGAGGGAATAGTAGGAGGGAATTATGCAGGTAAAGCTACCGCACAGAAGGTATTGTGCGCAGGAATATGGTGGCCAATGATTCACAGAGACTCGAAGGAGTACTGTCAAAGATGCAATGTCTGTCAAAGGGTAGGAAAACCCAACAGAAGAGACAAGATGCCACTACGACCACAAGTAACATCACAAGAATTTGACAAATGGGAAATAGACTTTGTGGGACCAATTAACCCACCATCCAAAAGAATAGGGGAAAGGTACATCATCACCATGACATAATACTTAACAAGATGGGCAGAAGCCGCACCAGTAAAAGATTGCAGGGCAGAAACAACAACACACTTTTTGTTTGAACAAGTAATCACTAGATTTGGGTGCCCAAGAGTTTTGATGAGCGACCAAGGCACACACTTCATAAACAACACCATCCGCGCAATGACTGAAGAATTTGAAGTCCATCATTAGAAGAGCACGCCATATCATCCACAGGCAAATGGCACAGTGGAAGCCTTCAACAAAATTTTGGAGAACGCATTGACCAAGATCTGTAATGTCAACAGGGATGACTGGGACCTCAAAGTACCAGCAGTATTATGGGCATACAGGACTACATGAAAAACGTTGACATGGCACACACCATTTAAATTGGTTTATGGCCAAGAAGCAGTAGTGCCATTAGAATTTTTAGTACCCATCTTGCGCGTAGCAACTATCACACAAATGACAGAACGAAGTGCAGTACAGGAGAGACTGAATCAGTTATTGACCATGGAGGAAGACTGAATCTTGGCAGGATTCCATCAATAAGTAAAGAAAGCAAGAGACAAAGCTTGGCACGATTGACACATCAAAAAGAAAACGTTCAAGGAAGGAGATCTAGTATTGATGTATGACAGTAAATCACTTCAGCACCCGGGAAAACTCAGAATGCATTGGTTAGGACCATACGAGGTAAAATCTGTCATAGATAGAGGAGCTGTACAGTTAAGAGATTTACCAGGCGTAGAACTCAGAGGAATGATCAATGGGAGCTGACTGAAGCTGTATAAGGATAGTCGACCACCCACCGCACAGTTAAAAAAAAAACATAATCGAAAAGAGAACAAAACAGAAACAATACTAAAGAGGGTGCGATGCGCCAGAGGTAGGAAGGCCACATGAAGTTAGAAACACAAATTCGGCAAAGGCAAGGACAACGATTATATACAAAGGGAAACAAGAGGGAAAATGAAAGCCGACAAAAGTAGGATGACAAGACAACACTAGGAGGAATTAAAGGATAACAAGGACCAATGGGACATCACATTAATCGCACCAACTGGAGACGGCAAAGAATGAGTGATGGTAAGTATGAAACTGAAGGAGATGCATTGAACCCACAGTTATGGTGAATTAAACCCATAATGGAGGAAGTGTCCTCGACAAGCTTCATGGGAAGCCAATACAACATGCGAGCACGAGAGAAACTAGTCTATTCGTGAAAGGAGAACAGATAGAGAGTAATAGTAGCTAGAACGCACGGAGTGAGGCTACAGAGATCACATAAGTTATTTAATGCTAGCAAATGTTCAAAAGTCACTGCTATGGCACCACCCAAGCAAGCAGAATCAAGCCAGAGTGCCAGACCAACCAGGGTTTAGACTAGGCCACAAGGATCGTTGGAAGAGGATGAACAACATCAGCCGGAGATCGTCAATATTGACGAAATACCATCCCCAGAGATGATACCAGTGAATCCTACACCGATTCTGGAAGAAATTCAATAGCCAGAAACAAAGGCCATGAAAGTAGACATGCCAGTAGCGGCGCAAGAGTCTCAGAGCCAAAAAACATAAACCCTAAAGAAAGTGCAACCAAAGAGCACCGAAACAACCCTAGAAGTTAATGGAATGACATAGAATCCAGAAGTAGCAATGGAGCCAGATGAGTCCCAAACGACCATCTCAGAACACCCAGCAGGGGAGACCGCTGAAGATGTCTCAACTTGGCCGGAATGGCTTATGGAGGAGCAAATGGAAGCTGCTGGAACTTTGAGCTAGCCACCACAGCAGAAAGACAAGATACAGATACCAAGTTCACCCGCAAGAAATTTGCAACAGAAATTGTTCTACCACGCATACTAGCTGGAGTACAGACAAGACCAGAGCTACTAGACCATGTCGGGAAACTCAAATATTCATACCATGATGTAGCAAACGAAGCCAAGCTCCTAGAACTTGCACAGAGGGTCTTTATATAGACCATAGGCACAACTCGAGTTGGAGAACCGATTAACCAGCCATGCTAGTGGACAACTAGGTTGGAGAAAACATGAATTTTAGGTCTGTTGAACCTACCACATTTTGGCAGAGGCTAGTACACAACAACATGCGTCAAATAGTTGTTAGCAGTCACACATGGAGAGGACATATGGATCAACAAGCCCATCCCCACAATCGTTGAGCTTATTGCACAAATAACAGGGTTACCAATTCGGGGTATGGATCCCGCGTTGTTTTTGGACGACAAAACCAAGGAGAAAGCGCTGGCAGAAGAAATGAAGAAAAAGTATGGCACTTCCAGGGGAACAACAGGGATCATCATCAAATGAATCAACAATGCAACCACACAATTGGGTGCGAAGATCTTAGCCTGCAAGCTGCTAAGAAAATGTTGCAGAGAGGAAGTACCAGCTGGAGTTGTTGCAGTTGCAACCCAATGCGTAGAAGGAACCTCAATGAGTTGGGCACCATATTTATTGAACTTGTTTCAAGAGGACTGCAAGGATGCGTAGGACCTAAGCACAGAGTTCCACTACTCATGGTTTATTACCTTAATAACCTTCATGGGATGGCGAGAACTAGGGTATGCAGTTTTTTATACCAGATGAAAGCCTGCGGGAGTGAGGTATCTATTGTTGAGAACCGGGCCGAATGTCAGGCATAAGAGGGAGAATGGGATCATATTTGAAGCATACCTACACGATATGCAGGAAGCCATCAGCCAAATGTGGAGAATCACACCAGAAGTTGTTGCACGATATGTGGACATCGCCAATTTCTAGGCCACACGACAAACAATGTGGATACAAGCAAGGCAAGATCTGGCTAAACAGTAGCTATAGATGTGTTGCTGCATCACAGAGGGTGATATCAACGTGGTCATCAGCGAATGGCCTGATGAATGGAGGATCCCAGCCACTACCCAGGAAGTGTCAGAAGGAACATCAGAGGAAGAGGCAGAGCAGGGAGAAACGTAGCCTCCGGAAATCCAAGTGCCCAAGAGACCAAGAACGGTCCAAGGCAAGCCCACACAGACAGATGAAGGGCCAAAGAAGATAGGGACCAAGAAGGGGAAGAAGGAGAATACACAGCTGACCAAAGAATAGAAGAAACAGACTGAGGGAGTGCAGGAGACCGCCTCAAATCCCAACACATAGGAACCAGGGGGAAATAAGAGACCAACGATGCAGGCAGGAGGTGCATGCAAGAAATCAAAGGCACAACGAACATCGCCATAATATACGATCACAGAGGACAATGGGGAAATGATCACCAGAATGGTCCAAGATTGTCTAGCTGAGGACTTTGACCATGTAGCACATCACAGGGACAAACTGCAAAAAGAGCTGGTAGCAATGGGGTAGTTCCTCAAGAAATTCGTGGAAGTACAGATAGCAAGCAGCAACAGAGGCATAGAGCCATCAACACCGCAGACAGACGGAAGAGTGCAAGAGGAAGATCAACGGTCAGACAAGGGGATATTGCAGCCACACGTAACATTCCATATCAACCCCAGTATGTTGCGCATGGACAAAATTGTGGGGCAGACACCCTTGAAAGACTTAAGCCAAATCCAACTTGTGTTGACAAGGATACCATCGGGGCATTACACAGGTTGTAGGTGAGCGTCAACCACGAGGTACAGTCTCACGCACGCAGAGACCTAACCTAATTGAAGCAAGCAACAAAGAAACAAGACGAATTTAAAATAGGCTATGAGAAGGCTAAATCGGAGACTGAGGAGGAAAGGGAGTGCCTAAAAGGATTGGAGCAGAAAGTGGCAGGAACTTATGAAAAGATTCCACAGGCCGCGCAGCGTGAGGAAATCACAACAACAGAAAAGATTGATCGGATTGCGCAGGCAATTGATTAATATCAGAAGAAGATCGAGAATCTCCGAGAAAAACTCACACCAACCACTCCACGAATAGTCAAGGAGAAAAGGAAACAGGAAGCAACAACGCAACTGTAGGAGATAGAGTAGCAGGTTAACACAACAACTGACTTGTTCAATAAAGCAGCGCAACTTTAGACAAGGTTGGAGGAGGATCCACAGGTCCAACAGTGGGACAAGGAAGAGGAAAGGATCGATGCAGTGATCCAAGACCTCAAGCAGAAGCAGAAGACCATACCAATCCCAGAATGAGTCAAAGAGACACAGGAGATGAAGAAGCTATAGGCAGAACTCATCACTGCGCAAACGCAAAAACATGAGCATCAGGCTCAAATGGAGCCATTACAGGAGCAGGTAGCAAAAGTACTGGCACAATCAGAGGAGGCTAAGACATAGATAACACAAACCCAGGCAGAATGTGCAGGATTGATCAGCAACTAAGTGGCAGTCCAGGTAGTGGACACAATCAAGGAGAAGACCGCACAAGCACTGACACAAGTAGCAAAACTCAAGGAAAACTTCCAGACGATCACCAAGGAGATTGAGGAAGCTCAGAAGGATTAGGTGGCTCGGGATGAGCCACATGTCAGTGTTGGGGGTCTATTGGCAATAGGCCAAAGTGGAAATAGCATGGGGAAATAAAGCGTGCAGAAAAGGAAGTAACAACTGGAAGGAAACACAACATGCGCGCATGCAAGAAAATGTGCACAAGGAAAGCGACAACTGGGAGGAAGAACAACATGTGCGCATGGGAGGAAGACCTATCGTCGATAGGGTTAGGGTTTTGGTAATATATTGTAAACGGCTAAAGAGCCCGAAATGTATAAATATAGATACGTAGGTATCATAAGAGGTTCCCTTTTTTTGGGGGCGTTATTGTTCCATCATAGATAGGTATGATTTGATGCGATATGTAATGTTGTTACGAACTATTTTGTAAGTTGTTGAGCTAGAGGAGAGGAGAGAAGGAAGATCTGAGGATTAGATCGCAGGATGAGGAGCATGGTGTGATCTAGTTCACCTCATAAGGATCTTACCCATCTGAGGAGAATGTAAGCACGAAACGTTGTAGATGCAGAACTACCATAATAAAAGAGCCAAGAGCCAAATCTTTGTGAGCGTAGCCCAGGAGGGGGTGAACCATGGTAATATCTGTGTAATGTGATGAATGCATGCATATCTTTATCTTATTTCAATAGTTAATTGTTGGGCTTAATGAATGAATGAGTTATTATATTGCTATGAAATATGGTTGTGCTGTTAATGGAGTAAATTGTTGGAGGTAGTGCATAGTCGTGAATAATAGTAGGTTGCAATCACAAATTATAGTAGATGGCTCTGAATACAGGTCTCATATCTCATACTCAATCCTAGGTTGTAAACACCTAAGTCTTACAGCCACCCATTTAAAGTTATCTCGGGTGAGACTGCACAACGCATTCTGTGTGTTGTGTTGCATTCTGGTTTACCAGGAGGGCCGATAGTTTTAGAGGCTTTGTTAGAAACCCGAAAGACATGAACCCTAGGTCAATAAATCAAAGGGTAAAGAAGGAAGAGTAACCAACATTATACATTAGGTATCTAGTCATAGTCATGCTCTCAATGGGGGATAGGCTTGTTTCTAAGAGGAGCATGGGATAGGGTGTATTGATTTTGAGTTTATAGGTTATAAAATTATTTTGTATTTCCTCTATCTTTCTCCAGGATTCATGAGAGATACTGCAACTCCAGACTTCACATCCATAAAGAATAACATGTGTAACAAGAGTCTCAAAGAGGAGCTTCTTCTTATCCCAAATCCAAAGATCGATTGAATTACAATTGTTTTCAAACCCATAATAAGCTTTCCATCCCCCAATAATCATTTTCTCAATGCTATAATTCTAGTTGAGTTTGTGGTGAATATCAATTCCAAGATATTTGTATCAAGTCACTTCCTCCAAGTTGTTGTTGTCATATACAAAGGTATCATAAGTGATTTTCTTGGATTTAATAATCATGACCTTAGTCTTATCAGTATTAACAATCATACCCATATTGGAGCAAAAATCCTTGAGGATTCTTAGTTGGTTTTCAAGATCACGGGGACTCCTTTCCATAAGAAGAATATCATCAACATAAAGAAAAAGATTGATGACTATACCAGTGAGAGTAGGGCCGACACAACCTACTTTTTCCAAACAATCTTCTAACTTGTCAATGCATATGCCAAAAAGGGTAGGGGACAAGGCATAATCTTGTTTGACTCCAATATTGCAATTAATCTCTTTCGACCAGCCCTTAGCGTTTTTAAACTTAACAATAACATTCTCATACATCTTTATTGCAGCAGCCCTCAACTCGAGAGGTACTTTTATCTCTTCCAACCTATTCCAAAGGTTTTTCCTAGAAACCATGTCAAAAACTTTTCTAAAGTCAACAAAACAACAAAAATGATTGGTTTTAGTATTGCAGAACTCCTCTACAATGATCCTACATGTAACAAGATGATCCACAATTAAATCTCCTAAACCCGATGTAACCTTTAACTCTTTTACCGTGACTTTCTAGCCAAATGCTAATCTTCTTTTCCAAAATAATTCCATAAAACTTTGCTAAAATCAAGCTAATCATAATAATTATATAATTAAAGGGAATGTTTCTATCCCCATTTTTAAAAATAAAAACAAAAAAACTTTACATCCAGTTTAGGAAAGTCATACTTAACTACTAAATTGAAAAATTTATGTATTAATTTTTATATTTAAATAATTTTATCCAATTATCTCTTATCTCCATAAAATCTCTTCCCCTCCTCTCTATGTGCATAGAAATTTTAAATTGTAAAATCTTTTATTTTTATTTCTATACCATAAAAGTTATCACAATCCCTTCAAAAGTTTTAACTTCTTTTTTTATTAATAAAAGTTATCGCAATCCCTTCAAAAATTTTAAACTTTTTTTTATCAATAAAAGTTATCACAATCCCTTCAAAAGTTTTAACTTCTTTTTTTATTAATATTTTTTTGCTCTGAATTCACTTCCTCCACTTTACCAATCCGTTAAAGGACTTTCCCAGAAGCTAAAGATTTTCCCTCTCCTAATTATCGATTTACCCATGCATGCTTGTTTATCAAACCTAACCATTCAACTTTAACGAAAATAATTTGTACAAATCCTTCTTACCCAAAATCTTATCAAACACAATTCCACGATCCACTTATCAAACACAATTCCACGATCCACCGTTATCTCGACCTTAACACCCATGAAAGCCCAATACCACGTGCAAGTTCACAGGCGACTCTGTGTGTGGATATGGTTGAAGTAATGGCAAACATGACGAGTTTGCAAGCTCCCCCACAAACAAAAGCCGTCTCGAGTGCCTTAAAATCTCCTCGTCCGCTGCATTTCAGTCCTTGCCAATCAGTTCATTATACCCCTCTCTTGTCCAACTTTCTGGCCACCAAAATTCCAATAAAATCTATCACCGAAAGCTCTAGAAACAGCCATTTCAGTGTTAAATCCCGAATAGAACCTTCTAGTCACGAATATGAGCAGACTGAAACGACCCACGTTGGAAAATACGGAATGCAGAAACTGGGAGAATTTAATGGACCAGAAAGCCAGAATGAAATTCTACATTTCCCCGGGATGAGTGCTCTTACTGGAGTAGTGGCACTGGTACCATTTCTGGTGGATACAGAGGTTAGTGTAATTGTTTTATCTTTGAATTCCTAATAAATGCACATTGACAGTCTAATGAATTGCATAAAGATGCTAAGTACTGAAACAAGAAGGATAGTCTGATATAATTGAGGCTAATTGAATTGTCTTAAATTCTTCAATATTCTGTCTGCGTTGCATTTGGCTCCCTGATTCTGTCTGCATTGCATTCCGGTGGATAGAGAGTGACATGCTGATATTTGGCTCACTGATTTATCTGCATTGCATTCCGGTGGATAGAGAATGGCATAATGATATTTGTGTCGACAGGGGCATTCTACAGCCCAAGTAGATGGAGAGCCAACATACTGTGTGTCTCTGTTTAAGAGTTTGGAGTCTGGACAGACTTTGATTTTTGGATCAATAAAAATTATAGTATAACAAATCAGATATACATGAAAATTTGCCACACTTATAACTGGGCAATACAAACACAAGGACTGATGTTCAACATTTAGATCCCAAACTAAGCTAATGATATTATCGTTTGGCCCCTGTACAAGACATACACAATAAACTGGCCATAGCCACGAGAGAGTTAAATTCAGGTTTTTCTGGGCTGTCTTCAGAGGATTTGCTATTTATATATGTTAATTTAGTTGTTCAATTACACTTGGAGATTAAGATGGTCAACTAGATATTCATATGAAGTTGTTAATGACTAGTACAGATCCATCTTGTCCTTGGATCTGAACAGAGAAGTATCAAATTCCTCAAGGTATCAAATGCTATCAATTATTACATTGAGAAATTTGATACAATTCAGAGCATAACAAATTCATGATTAGGACGGATAGACTTCCTTCACACTTCTTTCAAGTATCCATCGTTACTCGAGGAATTTGATGCCTTTCCGTGCATTAAACTCCGGGATTAAGATGTATATCAGTCCAAGGAATTTATTAAAAATCTCGTTTATCAATTTCTTACTTTTAAAAGTTCTTTGTGGCTGCAGAAGGCTTTTGCAATTAGTGGGGATTTTGGACTTTTGGAGGGTCGTTCTGCTTCTTTGATCCACCCTATTGTAATGGGCGGCTTGTTTGTTTATACTCTGTGGACCGGCTATCTTGGATGGCAATGGAGAAGAATTCGCACCATTCAAGATGAAATCAACGAGTTGAAAAAACAAGTGAAACCTCAGCCCAAGAAAGAAGGAGATCCACCAGCTCCACCTTCACCTATAGAAACGAAAATCCAACAACTCACTGAAGTTAGTTCACTCATGCATATTTTTCCGTCATATAATTTTTATTTATTCCTAAAATACCTGTCTATATTTGTGTAGGTTATGTATGTAGATATGTTAATTTTCATACTTCTTGGTTCTTCCATGTGTATGTGTATATTGTTGTTCCTGGTTTCCAAGGCCGACAGTGAAACAGTGGCCATTATGACCAAGTATTCTGTGCATTCTTAGTTGGCCAAATCGGCACTTAGCTTGGTACTGAATCCAACTATTCATCTGACTTTTAGGAGAGGAAAGGGTTGCTCAAGGGCTCATTCAGAGATAGACATTTTAATGCTGGTTCAATCCTGTTGGGATTCGGAGTTTTTGAGGCATTAGGTGGGTGTTTCAACACATGGGTGAGATCAGGAAAGCTTTTTCCCGGACCTCACTTGTTTGCCGGAGCAGGTATGTTTTTATCCTCTTTAATTTTTTCTTTTTCATTGTGGCTTAAGATGTCTACACTGCCCACTTACTAATTTCCAATCATCACGGCCTGGCCACTAACAATTTTGCTCTTCGTACAATGTAAATAGTTCTTGCATCCATGATGATGTTACAGTTAAACCTTGAGAGCAACCTGCAGCAGTAGGATTAGAATTTACAGTGCATAGTTATTCAGCAGAAAAATTAAATTTAAAATAACAGAACAGCAATAGCAGAGAAGCACACACCACAACAAAAAGTTTTTCATTCTCTGTGGACAAATCATTGTCTTCCTTGTTGTTTTCTTTTGTTTTATAAAGAATGTACAAATATAGAAACAATGCTGCCCCTAAAATTAGGAATATGATTAGGAAACAGCTCTGCATTTAAAAAACGAGAATGCAATCTGGATATTGATTTACACATTTCATATACAAATGGAGACTACTAATTACACAAATGATGTAACTAGCAATATCCTAACAATCTCCCACTTGTCAATTACATCAACCAAAGTTGGATCCCCACCTTATCCCTACACCAAGCAAATTTCCTTCCATCCACTGCCCCACGGGACTCCACCACCTCTTTTATGTAGTGGAATTTCACCCTGATATGCTTTGTCCTTAGATGAAACCTGTGATTCTTTGATCTGTATTGCATAGAGAACAAAATTAAAGGAAGGAATATGAATGGACACACGCACACACAGAAATATTGCAGAGAGCACAATAATACAGTGAGAACCAAATTCTATTAATTAGTGAAACAAGAAAAGACTATGAAATGCAAAGCAATAAAAACTGGCTAGAATGGTGGTAGTTATCTCTAAAGAGAGATGTGTCAGCTATGCTCATTTTCAAGATGATCATTACAAGAGGCCAAAATGGCCTTTTAACATAAAGTACTAAACCCTAAGAGGAAAATACCCTAACCCTAGGAGATGAAGTGGCCAAAAGGAATGTGAGCCCTGAGGAGTCTAGTTGATACGTCAACTTCCTAGGGCTAGAACTTTTGGATACAAACTCCGATTAGGGCACACAATAGCCCGTTGGAAAGATCTCGACTAGAAGAACAATTTTAGTCAAGGATTGGGCATGCTATGAGTTCTAATGTAGTCTTAGAACATCTCAAGCTCTAACTATGGCTAACCCAATTTGTTGTAGGGCCAAAAAACATTGTTCAGGGCCTTAAAAATGCACTGGAAGTTCGAGACCTGAAAAACTAGTGAAAAACTGCCAAGATGGGGAATCATTATGAGTTAGTGTATAATGTTCCTAACTTGGCTAGTCTAGGAAACGCTGCTAATGTGTGTGTAGGATCAAAGGTTTACAACATATAAATGATCATACAAATAATAAATGCGACAAAGGACTGCAAAGTTTGTATTATGATATCTCTGTGGATTACAAAATGGTCGAATGTGGCTAAATAAACTGACAATACTCGACTAGATCAACATACAAAGGATCTTAGCCGGAATACAAATAAGCAACTGCGCCTGAATTAAATAACAACACTCGGCTAGATCAAAAGACAAAAGGATCTTAGCCAGAATACAAATAAACAACTAAAAGATAATACCCGGAATATGGGAGCACTGCGGAATCAATGAAGAATGATGGAAGACCTAGATGATCTTCCCGGTGACTAGGGTGTGTTTTTCAACATCGAAATCAGCCAACTGGTGTCTTCCTCCTAGAATACACTGAACTATCTCTCCTGAGATGCGCCTCTTCTCCTCAATGACAAGTCATAATCTGCATAATGATGAATTAGGTCGTTGACCCTCCCTTTATAGCTTTCCAAAACCCTAAATCATGTTGAAGCCCTAATTCACTGTTGACTTCCAAAACCCTAAATCACCGTTGAAACCCTAATTCACTGTTGACTTCTATTTTTAGCTCATAA
>ML779440.1:449015-471159 GCA_009831015.1 Picea engelmannii | reverse complement strand
TATCCTTGTAAAATATGACATCGTCAATGACCCTATACCGGTCATCCTGTATCTTCCCATCCATCACCTCACAAGCGAACTTGTTCTTGGAATATTCCACTAACAAGTGGGATTTCCAATCTACTGAAATCTCCATCAAAGAAAATGCTGCAAGTCTCCTCAATAGTGCATCGGCCACAATGTTCTTCTTCCCCTTGACATACTCTATGTTAAAGTCGAATGTCTGTACCTTTGTCACCCATTTCTGTTGGTGCTCACTGAGGTCCTTCTGCTCAAGGAAATACTTCAAACTATTGTGCTTGGTCTTGACCATGAATTCGCTGCCCACCAAATATTGTCTGAACTTGGTCAAGGCATGCATGATTGCCAACATTTCCTTGTCATAAATGGAGTACAACCTCTAAATGGAGTACAACCTCTCAGGTTGACTAAGCTTTTGGCTTTCGAATATAATGGGGTGTCCTCCCTGCATCAAAACTACACCGATCCCTTCACCGGATGCATCACACTCTAGTAGGCAAGGTGAAGTCTGGTAGTGCCAACACTGGACAAGTGCCCATGACTTCCTTCATGTGATCAAAGGCTTCCTGTGATTTCTCGGTCCATATGAAGGCCCCATGCTTGGTAAGATCTGTCAGCAGTGCTCCAAGCTGAGAAAAACCCTAGACGAACCGCCTGTAATAGCTGCACAACCTGAAGAAGCTCCTCAATTTTGTCACATTCCTAGGCGTCGGCCAATCCAGAATGGCCCTGATCTTCTCTTGGTGCACCTATACCCCCTGTGCACTGATGATGTGGCCTAAGTAAAGCATCTTTGTCATACTGAACTCGCACTTGGACTCTTTGGCATATAATGATTGTGCCTCCATGATGCTCAATACCTCATCCAGGTGCCTCATATGCTCTTGCCATGACCGGCTATAGATCAATATGTCGTCAAAGAAAACAAAGACTGATTTCCTTAACTGATCCCTGAATATATGGTTCATTCAAGACTAGAATGTAGCAGGTGCATTGGTTAGCCCAAATGGCATAACCAGGAACTCGAAGTGTCCAAAATGACATCGAAATGCCATCTTCTCTATGTCCTGCTCTCGGATGCTGATCTGATGATATCCAGAGCATAGATCAATTTTTGAAAAGAAAACTGCCCCATGTAGTTCATCCATCAACTCGTCAATGCGTGGGATAGGGTACCGGTTCTTGATGGTTTTATTGTTCAAGGCTCGGTAATCAATACACATCCTCATGGTGCCATCCTTCTTCAAAACTAAGACAACTGAAGAAGCAAATGGGTTGTTGCTCGGTCTGATGTGTCCCATCACCAACAATTCCTTGATTGCCTTCTCTATCTCATCCTTGAACCTCCTAGGATGATGATAGGGGGGGGTGATCATAGGTTTGGCCCCCTCCTCCAACTCAATGGTGTGCTCAAACCCCCTGTCAAGTGGTCTCCCTGGTGGAATTGCCTCAAAGACCTGTTGATGTCGTCCCAATAAATTCTTGATCTCTATATGGTACTGTTGTCGACCTTCTGAATCCTTCTGAGTAGTGATCAAGCATTCTGCGGCATATGCTACCTCCCCATGTCTGAATATCCTCTCCATCCTTTTGGCTGAAACTGTCCTGGGTGCTCCTGTCGACATACCTCTTAGAAAAACCTTCTTCCCATCTTGATATCTTAATCCCATTTCCAAGGTTTGGTAGTTGGTAGTGATTTTTCCCAAGGTAATCATCCAATGAACTCCTAACACCACATAAAATGTGTCTCTCACTGTGTAGTTGCCTAACTTCATCTCTAAGTTTGGAACTCTATCTAGACACTCCACTGTGTGGCCATCTGCTACCGCAACATCAAACCCCTCAAACTCCTCTATCTCAAGTGCCCATCTCAATACTAGTGAAGCGTCGATGAAGTTGTGGGTGGCCCCACCATCTATCAGGGCGATTGCCCGTTGCCCTTGAATAATCCCTCTAATACAGAGGGTATCATACCTGGGAACACCAGAAAGGGTCGCTATGACTCCTCCCTTTGCTGATTTCCTCCTGTTAGCCTGCTCTGGCGGTTGTGGGACTACTAGAGGATGGGCTCCTGCTGGTGTCAGTGGTCTACGGGGAGGTTGCTCCTCTGCTTGTGCTGACTCCTCCTTTGAACTAGTGGATCCACTGTCCTACTCCTCCTCCTCACTGTCCACGTTGTCTGCTGCTACCTCAATATAATGAATCTCTCCCTTGCCCATACACCTGTGGCCTAGGACCCAAGGATCTCTGCAACTGAAGCAAAGTTTCTTCCTCATAAGCTCTCGCCTAGTCTCATCATCCAACTTCTCCTTGCCCTTCCATTCTCTCTGGAATGGCTTCCTGTCTCGATCCCTCTGGGGCACAAATGGTTTGGAGAAAGTTTTAGTCTTTGGCAGTGAGTTTGCCATATCTTGAGTGCGAAGGATGGCATCCTGCAAAGTGGGAGGCCTATATGCCTTCACCCATCCTCTCAAAGGCTCTGTGAGTCCTTCTGTGAATAGCATGATCAACCTGGGCTCTAATATATTTGTCACTGCCACGGCTACCCGCTGAAACTCTGTGATGAACGCCTCTGTTGTGCTAGTTTGTCTCAACTGGGCTAGATCCCTGAAGTGTATCTCGAGATCCTTCCTGTCAAACCTGTCCATGAGCCTATCTGTAAACTCCCTATAGGAGGTGATGCCACTGTGACCCAATGTCACTAGTCCATGATATCACCACTCGTGTGCCTCACCCTCCAAGTGTAAGGTCGCGAAACTGATGGCCTCTGTCTCGGTCATCTGGTTGAGCTTGTAATACGTGTCTAGCTTCTGTACCCAAGCTCTGGCAGTGTATTTGGACGATCCGTCGAAAGAAGGGATGGTGAGTTTCCCAACTTTTCGGATGAAATCGAGGTTATGCCCCTACTGCTGTTGTGGTCCTCCCCTTTGCGGCTCTTTGGGGCAGTTCCTGAGTCTGAGTCCACAGTACTTGACTAAGGTCATGTCCTGATGGAAGTCACGATCCAATGCTGCGTACTCCCTCCTATACTCTGCAATTTCGTTTGCATGAGTGGGTGGCCTCTGTGCTATCGGTGGCGGTGCTGCTATCAGGGGTGCCCTCTGGAAACTGGGAAACAAGGGTCTGGGAATCCTACTCGCAGAGGTGTATGTGCGAGAGGGTGACTGGGGTCTAATGCCTTCTCTTGAGTTCCCCTGTGCTGCATGCGGGGCTTGTGTGTCTGGGGTGCCCACTCTAGCCAATCTATCAACCACCTGTGCCAAGGACTGAGATATGGTCCATTGACTAGCTAACATATCGTTGATACCCTGCATGAAAGTTGTCTCTAGATCTACGGGGTCCTTGCCGTTACCTTTTGGTCGCTCATGTCTATCTCCTAGCATGCTCTCTGCCTTGCGCTCAGCCTCACGCTCTGCCCTTCTCTCTGCTTCTCTGTGTGCCTCTTCCTCTTCCTTTGAGCTAGGAGGAAAAGGGGTGAAATTAGGCCTATGCCTTCTTTCCTTATGCCTGTTGTAAGTGACATATTCGTCACTTGCGTGTTCACGACCCTCTGGGTCTTCTGCTGCACTCATTGTCTTTAGTCACAAGCTGGCAAGACTAAAGCTTTGATACCACTGTAATGTTCCTGACTTGGCTAGTCTAGGAAACGCTGCTAATGTGTGTGTAGGATCAAAGGTTTATAACATATAAATGATCATACAAATAATAAACGCGACAAAGAACTGCAAAGTTTGTATTATGATATCTCTGTGGATTACAAAATGGTCGAATGCAGTTGAATAAACTAACAATACTCAACTAGATCAACATACAAAGGATCTTAGCCTGAATACAAATAAGCAACTGCGGCTAAATTAAATAACAACACTCGGCTAGATCAAAAGACAGAAGGATCTTAGCCGGAATACAAATAAACAACTAAAAGATAATACCCAGAATATGGGAGCACTGCGGAATCAATGAAGAATGATGGAAGACTTGGATGATCTTCTCGATGACTAGGGTGTGTCTTTTAATCTTCTCCTCAATGACAAGTCATAATCTGCATAATGATGAATTAGGTCGCTGACCCTTCCTTTATAGCTTTCCAAAACCCTAAATCATGTTGAAACCATGATTCACTATTGACTTCCAAAACCCTAAATCACTGCTGAAACCCTAATTCACTGTTGACTTCTATTTTTAGCTCATAATGAATTAAAAGCGCTTTTAACCCCTTTTTAGCTCAATGTCACTTTCCAAATATAACACATGTGACTAGAGTGACCTCTAGTAACCCTATTTACCCCTCTTTGGCCCTGGCTATAGTCTAACAGGGCAGTTTATACCATTAAGCCTCCTCTCTGGAGCTCCTATTTGGAAAGGGACATTAAATAGTGGAAGAGGTGGGTGGCCACCAATATCGACTTGGATCAATCTTCCCCCATTAGAAAGCAGTGGTCCCCATTGCGTTAAGTGCCTCCATTAGATGGGAAAACTTCTATTGAATCCGGCTCGTAGTGAGCTGCTTGCCTTGGTGAAGAAGTTGTCTCGCTTTGACAACTTGATAGAGTTGTATGTTCTGCGGGCGAGTGCCCTTTGTCTTGTTGTCCATGATCCAATCTACTGTAGTCTACTCAATGTAGTCAGGGTTGAGTTCTATAGGGGCCAAATGCTCAACCACCTCCAAGGTGTCCAATAGAGGTGGAAAATATGGTAGAAGAAGCTCCACATTATATACTAGGTGCAAGCCAAGGAAAGGGGGAATACTCAATTCAAAAGCATTCTCACCCACAACCTTCATGATGGTGTAAGTCCCATATCTGAGCGGTCTAAGCTTCTTGTGTTGGCATGTGAGGCGATCTTTCTACAAATGCAACCACACCTTATTACCAACCTGAAACTTGTGTGGAACCTGATGCTAGTTATGTCGCGGCTTGTACTTAGTGTTGGCTTTCTGCAGGATATCATGAACCTGTTGTTGGATGTGCTGGATCCATTCAACAAATTTGGCTACTCTATCTGCCTCGGTCTAAGCATGGAAAGAATCTTCCTATGTAGATGCAAGGGGTAGAGCTATGTCAATGGGGGCCAATGGCCGGAACCCCAAGCACACCTAAAAAGGGTTGTGACCAATAGAGTTGTGGCGGGCTCTGTCATAGATATGTTGAACATATCCCATGTATATGGATACTTGGATTTGTACATGCATAGGATATGTGCAATCATCCTATTGACCACCTTTGTTTACCCATCTGTTTGGGGGTGGAAGGCAGTCGATTTGGTCAGCTTGGTGTCCATCAAAGACCACAAGTTGTACTAAAAGGTATTGAGGAATCTACTATCCTATCTGTAATAATGGTTTATGGTAGCCCAAAATGAACCCAAACATGCTCAAAGAAGAGCTTAGCAGTGGCTTATGTTGTGATACTCTTATTGCATGGTGCCAAAATGGCCATCTTAGAGAATCAATCAAAAACCACAAAGACAATCATTACCATGCTTGGTGGAGAGAATACCTGACATGTAATCCATGGAGAGGAGTGTAGAACCCTTGCTTCTTAATGGTAGGTTTAGCAATGGCACAAGAAGTGCACGATTTGATATACTTGTTGATGTCTTGTTGGAGTTTTGGCCAATAAAAATACTATTGAAGTACTACCTCTATCTTCTCCACACCAAAGTGCCCTGCCACCTGACTGTAATGTGCCTCCCAAATTAGCTTTTCACGCTCACTTGAAGGAACACAAAGATGGACGAGATAGAAAAAAAGTGCATCCTAGAGGTGAAAGTTTGGAACTTGTTTACCTATACCCAGTGTTTGATATGTAGCAACAAAATCAGGGTCGTTGCAATACAATTGCGGCGACTCATAGGTCTCGTAACCACAAGAGTTAAGAATTGTGGTTAGCACCACAACTGGGGGCCAACTGAAGCAATTTGCAACATGGTTTGTGCTGCCCTTCTTATACTTAATGTTCAAGTGGAATTGTTGCAAGTATGTGGACCACTTCGAATGGCAGTCATTTTGTAACTTTCCCTGTGTTTACATGAATTGCAGGGGCTTGTGATCAATATGGGTGATCGTTTCCTTTCCCAGAATATAACTCTTCCACTATCGACATACCTGCACAATGGAGTACGTCTCCTGTTAATAAGTGGGATACCTACAAATAGCATCAGAGAGTGTCTCGCCATGATGGGCCACTAGATGTCCATGTTGAGTGAGGATTGCAATGATAGCATAGTCGAAGTCATCTGTCTCAATCTCGAATGGTTGTTGCAAGTCTGGCAGAGTGAGGACTAGTGTTGAGCAGAGGCGGTGTTTTAGATCCTCAAATGCTCTTTGTTGTGACTCAGACTAGGAAAACTTGGATGTAGCTCCACTGTTGGTCACTTGGCTTAAGGGCCAAGTGATATGAGAGAAACCCAACACGAGAAGTTGGAAAGGTCCAAGAGGATGTGGAGATCTATTAGAGTCATCAAGCCTAGCCAATCGTGAATGACTTGGATCTTGGCTAGGTCCACATGCACCCCATTTTCATCCACCATGTATCCTAGATATTGAATTCTCTGCATGAATGAGCATTTCTCTAGATTGACTTATAACTTGTGTTGTCACAGAATGCTTAGGATCTGTTTAATGTGCTACAAACGTTCTGCCCAAGTTCTATTGAAGATGAGGATGTCATCCAAATATATGACCACAAAATATTTTGTGAATGGCTGCAAGATATTATCCATAATCCTCATGAATGATGTTCAAGCATTAGTCAAGACAAAAGGCATGACCAACCACTCAAACAGGCCTTATTTAGATTTGAAGGCAATCTTCCATAAATCAGTTTGTTCAATCGTGATCTAGTGGTAGCCTTACTTCAAATCAATCTTACTAAAGAACTTGGCTCCCTTAAGCTAAACAAGAAGATCTTTAATCTAGGGTATCAGGTATTGGTTCTTCACAATGATTTTCTTCAGGGCTCTATAATCAATACAGAGTCACCATGTCCGATCCTTCTTCTGCACCAATACAATTGGACTCCCACAAGGTGAGAAGCTTGGTCGAATGTGGCACTTTTGGATGAGCTCATGAATTTGACATTTTATTTTTTCATTCTCTAGAACAGAGATTTTGTATATTGGGCCATTAGGTAAAGGAGCACTAGGTATCAAGTCAATTGAATGTTTGACCTGGTAGTGAAGAGGCACCCCCCAGGTGAAGCGAAGTTATCTCTGTATTCCTCTACAATCTTGTAGAGAGGCCCCATGCTAAGGCGGTGGCTGCCGCAATCACCTTCCGACTTAACCATGAGGAGGAAAATTTTTCTAGTTCGAGAGATTATCCTTCGACACTTCTTTTTCAAGATTAAGGAAACTTTAGTAGTCAAAAATACCTTCCATACCCTGTAGAGATATCCTCCCAAAGTAAAAATGACACTACGAGGCCTGAACTCATAAACAACGTGATGTTTCCACATATAGGGTTGTCATAAAAGAACATCACAAACTTCAAGTGGGGAAACATCACACAGTACCTCATCTTCGAAGGGCTTGATGTCGTAGGACAGGTGACATTGTTGGCTAATATGGAGGTCTTGTCCCTGGCTCAACCAATCGATGGTGTATGGTTGGGGGTCTAGTGTTGTCAGTAGCTTCAATCTCTAGATGACCTTTGTCGAGATTAGGTTCTTTTGGCTACCACTATCAACAATGAAATGTAGTGGAGTCCCCTTCACCCACATCTATGAATAGAAGAGATGCTCCTCCTCCTCAAGCTCCTCTAACTCTCCTGGCTGGATCTTTGTGGTTGCAATGGTAGCACAAGGCTTTGCATAAATAATTTTCTTTCTCTTATCCTTCTCTGAATCAAAGTCTGAGCCATAGTCTGATTCTTTTTCTTTTAGCTCAACCAATAATAATTGTTTAAAACGACATTCATCAGTGTTGTGTCAAGGGATTTTGTGGAACTCACACCACTTTCCAATGTCCTTCTTCAACTTCCTGTTACCCTTCTTTGCCTGTGGCTTGGACTGGTAGTCTTGAGGTTGGATATCCTTGCTTTGTCCTTTGTTCTATGAGTTAGGGGGGTACCTTTACCATGCTTCTGTTGAGGCAAATTTGTAGACGCAAACTCCTGCTTATTCCACTACTCAAATTTTTGCTCGATTTTGACAGCATATCAATAAGTGGCTCCCAGTGAGGAGATGTCCAAGAAATACACCTCTATTTGGATGTACCTATGTAGGCCAATGCGGTACTTCAAAACCAAGTGCGGTACTTCAAAACCAAGTGCTACCTAGAATCTCTGATACCCAACTTTGAGCGCACGGTATGGAAGATATGGTGTAGTCCATCATTGTCTAGTCTCTCTTATGACACAAAGTTATCCATCTCTTGTACTAGTCATCATAGTTTCCAACATGGTAGAATTCTTCCTTGAGGGCATTAACAAAAGTTGTCCAAGTGGGTTATGTCCTAAATGTTGTAGACTCATCTCTGTCATGTCTCTCCCAGTAATTTTTCCACCGATATTTGACATGGGGAAGGGCCTTAAGGAGTGCAAAGATGATCTTTTCAATGTCCGAAATTTTTTGAATAGAATAATGGTTTCTTGTTGAAGGTGTCTCAGTTGTCGTTGGCAATTGTTGAAGGATTTGGGTGAAATTATCCATCATCTTGTCCCTTTTTCGTGCAAGGGATTCCTCGAGCAACAACTTGATAGGATCTTCTACTTCGCCATCTCTTTTTTCATCCGTCATGGGAGGCCACTTGAGCTGGCAAGAATGTTCTTCCCCAAGAGAAATTAGTTCAAGACCCAACTCTCTATACCCTGACCTTTTTGAGGACATGCACTGAGAAACAACAAAGAGTAGATTGCTTTGGTACCACTAATCTGGATTGTATACAGAACGAAATGAAAGGTAGGAATATGAATGGAAACACACACATAGAAATATTGTAGAGAGAACAGTAATACAGTGAGAACGAAATTCTATTAATAAATGAAATAGGAAAAGATTGTGAAATGCAAAGCAATAGAAACTGGCTAGAATGGTGGTAGCTTATCTCTTAAGAGATATGTGTCGTCTATGCTCATTCACAAGAAGCTAAATGGCATTTTAACATAAAGTATTAAACCCTAAGAGGAAAAAACCTTAAGATCCAAAACCCTAACCCTAGGAGATGAAGTGGCCAAAAGGAATGTGGGCCATGAGGAGTCTAGTTGATATGTCAACTTCTCGGGGCCGCAACTTCCGCATACAAACTCTGTTTGGGGTGCACAATAGCCCATTGGAAAGATCTCGATGAGACAAAAAAATCCGGCCGAGGATTGGGCATGCGATGGCAACCCCAATTTATTGTAGGGCCAAAAAACATTGTTTAGGGCCTCAAAAACATGTCGGAAGTTGGAGACCTAAAATAGTAGAGAAAAGCTGCCAAGATGGGGAACCGTTATGAGTCAGTTGAAGAGGTGGGTGACCACCGATATTCACTTGGATCATTCTTTGCCAAAGCAATTGCACTTTAATGTCATAACAAATAGGCATGGCCCTATGTTCAAGTCCATTATTTATGGATAATTGTTGCAACCAAACAACTTCCTTGAAAGCCTTTAAAGTTGCAATGTACTCTACTTTAGTATTGAAATGGGAAACCACTTGTTTCCTCTTACTCCTCCAACTCATTGTTCCTTCAAATAGCATATTTATATACACACTAGTGGACTTTTCATTGTCCACATCACCTGTGTAGTCAACAACAACAAATCCATGCATCCAAAGCTTCTTGCTTCCATCTCCCTAATAGAAAATGGCATAGTCATTGATGCCCCATGTACCCAAAGATATTCTTGACAAAGGTCCAATGATCTATCCCTAATAGTAAATAGCGTAGTCACTAGTGCCCCATAGGTACGTAAAGATCCTATTGACAATTGTCCAATGATCTATCCCTAGATTTGCTACATACCTATTTACAACTCCCACTGCATGTGCAATATCTGGGATTTTACACACCATTACGTACATAAGGCTACCAACCACACTAACATAAGGTACTTTTTCCATCTCCTCTTCCCCATGTTTTCTCTTAGGACTCATGTTAGTCAACAAACACACTCCCACTTAAGATGGAGTGCAAGTTAGTTTACATTTATCCATCCTAAAGAGCTCAAGTATGTTTTCCACATAATTTATTTGGATGATATATAGCTTTCTATTTAGGCAACTTCTCTCAACCTTAATTCCCACACAATAGTGCAACCCACCAAAGTCCTTCTCGTCAAACTCCCCTGACAATTGGGTCTTAGGTCCTTGACTCATAGCTTACAATCATTAATCAAAGTAATATCATCAACATTTAAGACCAGATAATGAAATTATTACCTTCTTGCTTGAAGTAAACACAATGGTCCACCTCACTTCTTACAAACCCTTATCACACAACATATTTGTCAACCCATTGGTACCATTGTCTTCTCTTGGGGACTTATTCAAGCCATATAGTGATCTATTCAACCAACACACCATGTCTTCTCTCCCTTCTACCACATATTGTTCTAGTTGCTTCATGAAGATTTCTTCTTTGAGATCATTGTGAAGAAATGTCGTCTTTGTGTCCATTTGCTCCACTTCCAAATCATAAGCAATGGCTAATACCGGAAACAACCTAATAGAGGCCACCTTGGCCACTAGAGAGGTCTCCTCATAATCAAGACTCTCTACTTGAGAGTATCCCTTTTCTACCAGATGAGCCTTATATTAGTCCACAATACCATCTGCATTATACTTCTTCTTCAACACCCTTCGCATCATCCAACCCCCTTCCTTCAAACAACTCCAAAAATACCAAGTCTAGTTATGTCCTAAGCCTTCATTTATTTCTCCGTGGCTTGTTTCCAGTGAGGGGCCTCATCACCATTAAGAGCTTCTTTGACATTTTTTGGCTTATCACCCATGGAAGATAAAGCAAAATAAATAAATCAATTGGCTCATAGCCATATCTATCGAATATTTTTTACTCATGAAGGTTCCTCCTCAAATTCTAGCCCTAATCAAGCTAATCATGTTCAAGAAGCACATTTTCATTCAGCCCCAATGGAAGATTTCTTCAAGCCGATTTTCACTTCCTTCCTTTAGAAATTTTGCATCTAACCCCTCTAACAATTTTTAAACGCGATCTCCAACTCTAGCTTAGAAATTTGGAATCACTACATGTTGTACCTTTTCTACCAATACAAATTCTTCATGTTGATATTCACCAGATTTCTCCTCAAAGATCCCATTCCTGCTAT
Source organism: Picea engelmannii (assembly GCA_009831015.1). NCBI lineage: Eukaryota > Viridiplantae > Streptophyta > Pinopsida > Pinales > Pinaceae > Picea > Picea engelmannii. The sequence continues at coordinate 459,866 of ML779440.1, read as the reverse complement.
GGGTATGCTAATACTCAAATAGAATACACAACTTGTAGTCCTTGGCTTCTTCTGAATATCCAATAAAGATGCACTTGGTTGATTTGTTGTCAAGCTTTATCCTATTCACTTTAGGTACATGGATGTAAACCTCACACCCAAAAACCCTAAGATGTGAAATCAAAGGATCTTCTTCACTCACAACCTCTTCTAGTGTCTTGTCACCCAAAATTGAACTAGGTGATCTATTGGTCAAATAGTTTTCTATAGAAACCATTGCAACCCAAATCTTTTTCTCAAACCAACCAGCATCCAATTTCATGCTCCATGCTTTCTCCATCAAGGTTTGATTCAACAACTTAGTGACACCATTTTTTCTCAAGAGTATGTCGAGTGGTCTTCTACCTTGTATTACCCTGGTATTTGCAAAATCCCTTGAACTCCTTAGAACAATACTCACCACCATTGTCACTTCTCAAAGACTTCACCTCCTTCCTACTTTTCCTTTCAACCAAGGTAATAAAGATCTTAAAAACTTCAAGCGCATCACTTTTTTCCTCGTGAAGTAAACCCATGACTTCCATAAGAAGTCATTAATGAAAGTGATAAAATAGTGAGATCCTCCAATGGATACCACATCCATAGACTCACAAATATTAGAATGCACCCAACTCAAAAAGATCTTAATATTTGTTGTTTCTCAAGGAAAACTGAGCCCTCTTCTTCTTTCGAGCACACATGCCTTACAAAACAAAAAAGAACCCTTTAGATAATCAATTCCACAAACAATCTTCTTAGTGAATAGCTCTTGTAGGTTCTTTTCAACAAGATGTCCCATCTAGAAATGCCACAACATCATGCTTGACATCTTCAATGGTGTCACTAATTTAGTCCCTTTTGTTGATGTTGCACTACTGCTACCCATGACTTGAGTAGTCGCATCCAACTTGTATAAATCTCCAAGCCGAACACGCTTGGCCAAAACCGTAGCCCCTTGGACCAATATGCAACCTCCTATAAAGAAGACTGTATCAACTCCTGCATCAACCATCTACTCACTAAAAGTAGTTTTCATCCCAATCCTAGCACATGCCACACATTGGTTATCGGATTCATGGATCCATCTCTGTATTGGAATTTAACACTACCATGTTTGACATTTTTATAAGGAAATTATCTCCAAGAAAGATTTTTCCTCCATGTTATTCTTCATAGTTGATGAACCACTCCCTATGAAGAGTTATCTAGAAGGAAGCTCCCAAATAAATCAACCATGCCTCCTCATGGACATTGGTTAGCAAACATGGAGAAGAGAGATGCATGATACCCTCACAACCAATAAATCCCTACAACTAAATCCTCCTTATTTGGTTATCTCTCCTTCAAAGAGTTAGGCTTGCATTTGCTGTTTTTGTGCTCTTTTTGATGGCACCTCCAACATATCAACTCTTGTCACTTCCTACCTTTATTGGAATATCTTCCTTTAGATTTAGATTTCCTCCCACTAGATCTCTCATCATTTCACTCCATAGAGCATCCCGTAGTCACCAAAGCTTCTGAATCAATGTTTATTTTAGAAGTTCTTCTCCTTGTCTCCTCCTACAGTAACTGACCCGCAATCTCAGCTAGCTTGAAGGTCTAGATCCATGAGACCTCGGGGGGTTTCCTATCCTCCACCAACGAGACCCTTGCGAGACTTGCCAAATTCATATCTAAGGACAGAGCTTGCCCTTCCAATAGGTAGTCCTCCTCTTCTAAAAATCAATAACAACCTACTTCCTTGAGATAGCGAAACACGCCCTGGACCAACTCTTCTGGACAATCTTCCATCATGATTTTTTCTCTTTGGCCTCAAATACTAGGAGAAACACATATACTGAGGTCAATGACCTATAGGAGAGCAGCCTTTCCTCATCCTCATCAGTCGATAGGTTCAGGATGCACTGAAGCTTCCTCCCTTTCCCTTGTACCTTCTTTCAAGGCATCCCTCTACGACATTTGTCTTTTGACCCAACTCAGCATGTGTATCACTTCAATTTTTCCAATAGCACTTTCTTTTTTGGCTATTAGAGTTTAGATCTTAGATTATATCTACTTTTGGTTTTATATAGGAGCAGCGTGTCCCACTAAGTATTGATACTATTGTACTTAGTAGTGTTATTGACCTATTTGTGGTCATTTATTGGACATTAATAAAATTATCTTATCTTATCTTATTATCCTATCTATCTTTGTAGCTCCCTGGATGGAAACTATCAGATTCTCCCAAGAATACATAAAACTACAAAGCAAGGCTATGCATCACTCATTGTCCTTTTTGTTCATTACCGATGGTCTTGAGTTCATTAAGCAAGGCATTGAAGGCCTTAAGGTGATTTGTAACCCTATCTCCATCCTTCATGTTCAGAGGATACAACTTCTTCCATGGTAATATCGAATTCATGAGGGACTTAGCCTCATACAATAAGGCAAGCTTGTCCCAAAGTTTCTTTGCTATAGTTTCCCTTGACACATTCACTAACATGGAATCAGATAAATTAAGACCTATCAAGGCAATGGCCTTATCATTCATGCTGTCCTAATTGTCCTGCTTCACAGTGTTGGTCTTTGTGTCGTTCATGACGACTTCCTTTTGCTCTCTTTCAATAAGTAGATATCTCATCATCAACTCCCACAGATTGAAGTTGTGGCCATTGAATTTCTCAATCTATGAATGGTCTAGGTGCCATTTCTTCTACCACAAATATCTTCCCAACCTCTCACTGATGCCAGCTACCTCAAAATCACTGTTGCAGCAACACAACACTGTCTGGTTTGAGTTCCTCAACCTGGACTATCAGATCTGTCTAGCTTCTGATCAAGACCTCAAAACACAGACTCGGAAAACCAAGATTCCATGAATTGAGTTTCCTCAACTTGGCAACAAAGGTGTCCCCTTGAAGTGAACAACTGATCTGATACCAATTGTTAAATGTTGAGAGCAACCTGCAGCAAATGGAGAAGAATCTACAGCGCACAAATATTCAACAGAAAAATGAAATTCAAAACAACAAACCATCCTTAGGAAAGAAGCACACAAAGCTACAAAAAAATTTCATTCTTTGGGGACAAATCATTGTTTGCCTTGTTTTCTTTTCTTTTATGAAGAATGTACAAATAAGAAATAGTGTTTCCCCTAAAATCAGGAACACAATTGCGAAACAAATCTTCTTCTAAAATACAAGAATGTGATCCAGATCCAGACATTGCTTTACACATTCCATATATAAATGGAAACTGCTAATTACATAGATGATGTAACTGGCAATATCCTAACAGATTGAGATCACAATTGGTTTACAGAACCTGAAATGAAATGTACTTGATGCAATAAGTCCGGTACTGTTTTTCCTAATAAAGGAGACTTCCGTTACAAAGTAATATGAAGGAAAATAGGGAAATAAAAAGAATTGATGCATCTAGCCTCATATGGGGTAATATCATTTTTACAAAGAAAAAAATAAAAAACAGAGGGCCTACTGCTTTAAAGGCTTATTTCCCTCTATGATTCAAACCAGATTCATCAGTAATAGAGTGGTGATATACAAATTTATGGTTGCACTTTCATTCTCTTAGTCTGATAACTGTATATCGCATTGAAAGCTCAATTAAGGCTTCCATTGAATTGGAAATAACATTGAGGACTGAAGTTGTTCTTGTTGCTGCGTTGCACTGCCTTTCTATTAATCTAACAACAGTATATAATATAGAAAGCTCATTCAAGAATTCCATTTAATGGGAAATAACATTGAGGACTAAAGTAGCTCATTCTTGATGCATTGCACTGGTATGAACCATTGGATAAACCTATGTATTCAGGCTCCTTCAATATTGGGACTGTAAATTTGGATCAAAAACATGCTTAAACTTCGTAGGAAACTGAAAGAATACCAAATATAAAATCCAAGATATTTTTGGTTATCTACATTCTTTTCAAATGAGAAAGGAAGATGGAATTATAGAAGTCAGTCTTATGGTTTTCAATAGACTATTTACTAAACAGAGTAACCAAGAACGAGATCTCTTAAACCTCATCCGGCAATTACTCAAGTCTTAAAATTCTAGCTTTCTAATTGTTGGCATGGACACCTTATAGTTTGGTATATATACATATTATATCTAGCTCAAGAATATGTTTAGTTCCAGCTGAGACTATTGTTGATGTTACGTTGGATCAACAGCTCTATTCCTAGCCAGTAGGTAACTTATTTTCCAGACACAAGTGCAAGATAGCAATTAGAGTTCTTCTAATAGCCTTTTAGCCTGAGTGCCTTGTCCTTTGAGGGGCCTTCGAATGATATAAATCTTAAAGCTGAAAGAGAATGCTCCCCAGGGATCTCAACTACTTTTCATGTCAAAGTTTCAGCTAACTATCTTTGGCCTTGTCACAAAATCAAAACCATCTCCAGATTATCCATACATATTAGATAAAGACCAAGCAAATCTACTCACCTTCTGTAGCTAGTTTACTGAACATCAGTTTTTTTGGCTTTGTATCTTATCTACTTTTAGACCAATGTGAGATTCTATCATTAGGAGCTCAAAGATAAGCTTTTTTAGTTCAGCTAAAATGTCACATGCCTATCACTATGTCATTTTTAGGATTCTTAAGCATAACTTCTTCATAAGGCCATTTTCGTTTATATGCACAACATTTTCCAATGTAACTGCCATGATGCCAAATGCATCAATCATATCCATTTCAGTTTCTACAAACAGGGTATTGTAGAAAAACCCTAAGCATGGCATCCAACTGTGACATTCAATTTTTTACAACTGGAATGTGGTCAAATGGCAAAGTCGTTCAAAGTATTGATTGCACATGGCAAACTCCATTTCCACCACATGTTGATGGCGCTGAGAGAGATGAGTCCAGCCACTCTTGACTGTCTAAATGGTGCAAGTGCACAAAGCCTTGCCAAGCAATAAATAAATGATCTCTTTAAGGGAGGGGAATCTACATACCATGGAACACAGATATACCATTAAATCGTTTGGAGTGCTTTCTTTAAACTCGAAAGAAGCATTACCGGCCAAAGGCATTAAAATTTCCAAGAAGAGGTCAGGCACCATAACGAGCCCGCTTGCGTGGATGAAACAGCCTTTGAGGATCAAACCAAACTAAGGGGACCGTGGCACTGTTGCGTCAAATCCACCCTTGACTTGCACCTGGTCCCAACTCGTCTACGGGTGTTAATCTTGGTTGGTGGCCTGAACATCCCACCTACTTGACCACTAAACTGCAGCCCCTTTGACAACAATTAAATATTAAAAATAGCAAAAAACAAAGAATATTGTGATTGAAAAAATTGAAAAGACATGTTTCACTGGACATTATATGAAAGAATTTTGTGTTTTTTATGCCACAAACAATTCTAGTTTTCATTTTCTCATTTTTAACATTTCAGCAATGAATTTCAGTGTAACCTTTTTGCAGCAGGAGTTCCATAACAAAAAATGTTTCTGGTGTTTATAATTTTTAGAAACCTTTTTCTAATATCACATTCAGAAACATATTGCAGTGCAATGATTTTACTTTTCTGCAGAGGCTTATGTCTGACACCACATGTATACTTTGGCAGGTATAACCATTTTGTGGGCTTTGGCTGCTGCGCTTGTTCCTGCAATGCAGAAGGGTAATGGTGTTGCAAGAAACCTGCATATAGCCTTAAATGCTGTCAATGTTCTACTCTTTATTTGGCAGATTCCAACTGGCATCGAAATAGTATTGAAGGTCTTGGAGTTCACAACATGGCCCTGAAGACAATTGCTCAGATGCCTGAACACTAATTTCCATTGCAATTGACTGAAGGGTTGGCACAACATTCTTCTCTGAGAAAATATTTGATTAAAATGGATTGAAGCGTGTGGATTCCGGATTGAAAGTCATACAGTTGAAAGCATGCTTCATGCTTCTCCACGGGGTCTCTATTGTTTTTTAATGATATCTGTCTATATATATTTTTAATTATATTAAATTAGATTATGTGGAGAATGTAGATTGTGTTGTATTTTTAATAATGATATCTGTCTATATATATTTAAATTATATTAAATTAGATTATGTGGAGAATGTAGATTGTGTTGTATTTTTAATACATTGTCCATGCATGTATGCAGATTCTGTAATTTATTTTTCCGTGATTATAAGTTTGTTTATTTAAAAACTAAGTTATATAAAATTATATGAAAAATTGTCAATTAGAAAATACCTTTTTTCACTTACAAATATAGTTGTACCTAATATTTCCCTGGATTTCAAACATTTCAAACATTTCTTAGGGAGTTAGGGAACATGTCCCCAGTTGACTTGGAACTGTTTTGGGAACTTGAAAGCTTTTTGGGAGCTTCAACATCAAGAAAATGGGAGCTTGAGAACTAGTTTTGTAAATAGAAAGCTTTAAATTAAAATTCTATTAAATTAACATGCAAATACTTTTATTTCATTATTACAAATACATAATTTATTACAAATATTTTCATTATATGTATTTAAAATACCACTATAAAGCAAAGACTAAACTACACTAAGGCTTCTGCTGGTCCAGAAAATGAAACGTGGTCATAAAATAAAAAGCTGTCATAAAATGAAAAGCACTTCTCTCCTCTATGTAACAAAACCTTAATCTTTCTGTTTTGGTTTTCTCTTTTCTACGCTAAAAATATGTTTCTAGTTTATTGTCAAAATACAACTCATTTAAAGTAGGCTGTAAATTGAACTTTCTCTTAAGTGCAATAACTACAATTATTTCTTTCTTTTACAAAATATAAACGCAAAGGTGAAGTTCTTCTTATTAAAATATACTAATATAACCAAAATGTGTTACATATAGATCAATAGTAAATATATGAAGCCAAAAAAAACTAAAGGGAAAGAATTATTTCCTGCACAGTGTTGGAATTACTTCAACACACACCTAGGATTTTTTTTTTCCTAAGGTTATTCCTTGTTTATTAGTCATAATTAGTCATTATCTAGTCTCCTATATTTTAGGGGAGAATACTCCACCTGGAGAATATTCTCTTTCAGCTGACACTTCAATTTGACTAGTTGAGTTGAGTTAAGATGTTGCATTGGGATCACCACCATGCTAATTCGACCTTGCCTTGGGATCATCACCAAAGTGGCGCATTAGCCTTAATTCCTTGAGTTAACTCCTCACTACTATATGTTCAGTCAATTAACTGAAGACTAGTTGACTAGTTAACTCAACTAGGTGGCAGTTCACTCCCGTAACTACCTGAGAGACTAGAATAGGTGGTAGTTCACTCCCGTAACTACTAGTGTGTGTCCAGATCACTCTAGACCACCACTATGGCGCATTGGTTATCCTCAATTCGAACTCATTGAGTTATACAGAGTATATCATGTGTAAATTATTCATTATTCACAACGGTTAATGAGAATTATTCCATTCTTTCTCTCCTTCTTCTTCTTTCTCCAATTCTCTCTGCAAATGTGTGTATTATTGTTTAGCTAGATCTATTATGTGCAGGTTCAACACATTTACATGGTATCAGAGCCGATGGACTGCTAAGCAAAAGCTACACCAAAATTTTTTGCAGGTACAAAAGATTGAAGACAACAGAAAGATGGAATTCCAAAAAGAATTCATTCTTACACTTTACAACTATTTTGCATGGAAGGAGAAAATAGCCATATATCTCTGATCCATAGGTTTGTATAGGTTAGCCATGAATACAGATACAGAGCTGGCATCAGTCATAGAAAAATCCAAGTACTTAAATCGCATGGATGAGGCACTCAGAACAATTTGCAGTCTTATTTCTCCCGATCTCCTTTTTCATGTATCTTCCTGTAAGATTCCCAATGAAGCCTGGACCATCTTGGAAGGGCTCTTTGGCAAACAGGATGAGATGAGGGGACACGTGTTAGAGGTGGATCTGCTTACATTGGATCCAAAAAGCTTCAAGAATATCCAAGATTTCTTTACAAAATTCAAGGATTTACTGTTGCAACTCAAAGCTTGCGGTGTTGACAAATCAAAGGAGAATAAACAAATGGTTCTCACCATTCTCTCCAAGCTTGGTCCCTAATTCTTTGTATTCGTATCTACATTCCATACTATTAGATTCGTCTCTGGAGCCACCTAGAAGATGCCTTCTCTTGAGGAATTTATCGAATCCCTGACACAAGAGAAAACCAAGCTCATCAACATGGGTGCAATCAAAGGCCCAAGGGCGCATGCACTCACTGTGCATGATGGCAGCTACAAATATCATAAATCTAAAGATAAATATAAGCGGAAAGCTCATGCACATCCGAAGAATGAAGGGTACACAAAACCCTTCACTGATACCTCTGGATCTAAAGGAGAAAAGGGAAGAAAATGAGAGAAATACACATACTATCACAAAGGATTCCATCCAGAATCCACATGCATGCAAAAAAAATAGATCTGATGTCTCAAATACTTCAGCAAAACAACCTCAGAGATCGCATCCCCGAGGGTGCAAAGAAGAAGAAGCCAGAAGATCCAAATTCCAAGAAAAACAATTCTAGCCATGCCTTGATTGCAATCAACTCCTCTCCCGATGCTTGGATCGTTGATTCAGGAGCATCACATCACATGGCTGCATCAGAAGCAATCTATTCTTATTTGGATGCATGCAAAGGTCCTCCTATTCTGATGGGGGACAACTCTTCTGTCGAAGTCACCGACAAAGGAAGGATTGAACTCACCAATGGAAGCTTCGAGAACATGTTGCATGTTCCCAAACTTTCTGTCAAGCTTCTCTCCGTATATCAGATGATGAATTCTGACATCGGAAAGAAAGTCATCTTCACACCAAATTCCGTGGACATTTACGACATGCAAACCCACTCCAGGGTTGCTATCGGTGAGGTAAATCATTAGTCTAGATTGTATACCTTTTCTGAATTCATTGAACTTGATTATGCTTTATTGCTTACTCATGCTGATGAAAGTAGTAGGATATGGCACGAAAGGTTTGGACATTTGAATTTTAAATACATGCAACAACTTAGCAAGAACAAATTAGTTGATGGTCTACTAGACATCCATTTCTCCAAGGGAGTGTGTGAGGGATGTGTTATCGTGAAACACCCTCAAGAGAAATTCGACAAAGGAAAGTCTCAGTGAGCTTTCGCACCTTTAGATCTGATCCACAGTGACCTTATGGGTCCTTTTCCGCATCCATCCATCAGCAAAGCAAGGTTTATTCTCATTTTTGTTGATGATTTCTCACATTTTACTTGGATGTACTTTCTCAGGCAAAAATCCGAGGTCTTTTAACACCTCAAAGATTTCAAAGCCTTGGTTGAGACACAGTCCGGAAAGAATATTAAAGTCCTCCGAATTGATAACAGGGGAGAGTATGTGAATCATGAGATCCACAATATTTTCCATGAGGCAGGGATTCAGTTGCAGCACACAGTTCCCTATACTCCGCAACAAAACAGAGTTGTTGAGCGGAAAAACAAATCTCTAAAGGAGATGGAATCTTGCATGCTGCATGCAAATTCACTACCATAGAGACTATGGGTCGAAGCACTTAACTGTGAAACATACATCCAAAATAGATCCCCCCATAGATCTATCAAGGATAAGACCCCCTACGAGGCTTGGAGCGGCCTCAAACTGAAAGTGACCCACTTCTGCATTTTCGGTTTACGTGCATGGGCCTAGATTCCCTCTAAAAAGAGGAAGGCACTTGATCCATAGAGCACTGAGTTCATTTTTGTTAGATACCCTGACGGTGTGAAGGGATATCGACTTATTGATCTTTCCTCGGACCGACTCATCATTGAGCGTAGTGTCTAATTCGAGGAAAGTGTCTTGCATGTACCTCAGTAGCCGCATGCAGACACCTTCACTCTTCCACTTGTCTGAGATGATGAACATGCATATGCCAACTCTTCTTCAGATGATATTTCTGATTCGGAGGACTTAGATGATCCAAATTCAGATTCAGAGTTAGTACAGTCAGATGCAGAGTCAGAGCATCCAGATGCAATTGCAGAACCATAGCAGAGGCCCAAGTGGGCACATACTACTCTTCAGGATGTAGGGGATCTCGTAGGTGATCCAACCGATACTAGGAGGACTCGATCTGATTTCGATGAGCCTCCTGTTGCACTCACTGCCATTGAACCATTGCCTTCTATGAATCTTTTCTTGGTTCAGTCTTTAGATCCACGGTCTTATGGCGAGGCTGCTGGAAATCCCTTTTGGGAATCCACCATGTAGGAGGAGTACAACTCCCTCCTTGAGAACCAGACTTGGGATCTGGTTCCCCTTCCTTCTGGGAGGAAAGTTGTCAGATGCATATGGGTCTATAGGACCAAGAGTGCAGTGGATGGACAGATCAGTAGATACAAAGCCAGGGTTGTCGCCAAAGGCTTTCAGCAGGTTCTTGGTATTAACTATGATGAGACCTTCACTCCAAAAGCAAAGATGGATTCCATACGATTGGCACTTGCCATTGCGGAAGCCAAGGGATGGGAAGTCCATCAGATGGACGTGAAGAATGCATTTCTTCACGGTGATCTCTTTGAGGAGATTTACATGGAGCAGCCCCATGGATTTATGCAATACTCATCTTTGGTCTGTCGACTAAAGAAGTCACTTTATGGCCTCAAGCAGGCTTCGAGGGCATGGTATGCCAAGATGGATTCCTACCTGTTTTCCCAGAACTTTGTATGTTGGATCATGTTGTCATTGATGCCAATGGTTTGATTGATTGATGTCATTTATTGATGTCAAGTGATTGATTGATGATTGATGTAATATAATATGTATTTTCCTCGATGAGAATGCATAGATGAAGATGGATCAATGAGTTGTCATT
>ML779440.1:409654-442266 GCA_009831015.1 Picea engelmannii | reverse complement strand
TCTTGTGTTCTTTGTGTTCATTGTGGTGATGACTTCTTGATGATATATTGCTGATATATGTTGCTGATATGTGCTCACATCTAACTGGTTATAAATGAAAACAATGGGTAATGAATAAATGTTGAATGCTAATTGATGATTTTTTGTGCAAGAGGGAAGTTTTGGAAAAAGATCTCCACACTCATTCACCCCCCCTCTAAGTGTGGTAGGTGTGTCCAACATTGTACGTTGTAAATTAGACTTGAATATCTACATGCTCAGGACGACTGATTCACTTCTACTTTTAGTTCTATATGTCGATGATTTTCTGATCACCGAGTGCTCGACTTCAGCGATTGCTGAAGTCAAGAGGATTCTACATGACAGGTTTTTGATGGTGGACATCGGTCTGCTACACTTCTTCCTTGGACTCAAGATTAGTCAGGATGCATCAGGCATCAAATTGTCTCAGCCCAAGTATGCACGAGATCTCCTTGAGAGATTTCACATGACAGACTGCAAGTCTGCTCTGACTCCTTTCCTATCAGGAGTCAAACTTGGGGACGGTGGGGAGACTCCATTGGTTGAAAACACACTGTACAAATATCTAGTGGGAAGCTTGTTGTATCTCACACACTCCATACCAAACCTCTCATATGTAGTTGGCACAGTTTCCAGGTTCATGCAAGAGCTGCATGAGATACATTGGAAAGTTGCAAAGCGTATCCTTCGATACGTACAGGGAACCATCACCATTGGGATTCATTATGAAACAAACTCTACATTATATCTCATCGAGTTTACTAATTCTGACTGGGATGGCAATAACATTGATCACAAGTCCACATCTAGTTATTCACTCAGTCTTGGTTTCAAGCCTATCTGTTGGTCGAGAAAGAAGCAAGCTGCCATTGCTTTATCTTCAGCCGAGGCAGAGTACAGAGGGGTAGTTAACATAACCATCTAGGCTATGTGGCTACAACATTTTCTCACTGAGTTGGGCATTCAGTTTCATCGGTTGATCGTCATCTGATGTGACAACCAGAGCACTCTAAAGTTCTGTAGAGATCTAGTTCAGAGGCAGCAGACGAAGCACATCAAGATCCACATGCACTACATTTGGGACTTAGTACATGAGGGGATCATCGACTTACAGTTCTGTCCTTCAGCAGAACAGACGAAAAACATCTTCACCAAGACCTCCATTGAGCAGAAGTTTCATTCTCTGTGAGGTCGTCTTGGAGTGAAGGACACAGTTTCTTAGCAACTGTAGTTCTTTTTTTTACATACATTGTACCTTGAAGGGGGGGGTTTCCCATGAGGTTTTCCCTCTTTCTTCACTTTATTTTCAGTGTATCTTTTGTATTTGGGTACCTAACATGGCCTTGTTGTCGGGACCCATTCTTTATTTTCACCATAGTGATGTTCAGGGAGGGTGTTGGAGTTACTTCAACACACACCTAGGATTTCTTTTTCCTAAGTTTATTCCTTGTTTATTAGTCATAATTAGTCATTATCTAGTCTCCTATATTTTAGGGGAGAATATTCCACCTGGAGAATATTCTCTTTCAGTTGACACTTCAGTTTGACTAGTTGAGTTGAGTTTAGATGTTGCATTGGGATCATCACCATGCAACATTGGGATCATCACCATGCTAATTCGACCTTGCCTTGGGATCATCACCAAAGTGGCACATTAGCCTTGATTCCCTGAGTTAACTCCTCACTACTCTATGTTCATTCAGTTAACTGAAGACTAGTTGACTAGCTAATTCAACTAGGTGGCAGTTCACTCCTTTAACTACCTGAGATACTAGAATAGGTGGCAGTTCACTCCCGTAACTACCTGAGAGACTAGAATAGGTGGCAGTTCACTCCCGTAACTGTTGCTGTGTGTCCAGATCACTCTAGACCACCACTATGGTGCATTGGTTATCCTCAAGTCGAACTCATTGAGTTATACAGAGTATATCATGTGTAAATTATTCATTATTCACAACGGTTAATGAGAATTATTCCATTCTTTCTCTCCTTCTTCTTCTTTTTCCAATTTTCTCTGCAAATGTGTGTGTTATTGTTTAACTAGATCTATTCTGTGAAGGTTCAACACATTTACACACAGGAGTCAACCATTCGACCTATACTCTGTGACAAAGCTCGAGAAAATATTAAAGCATGTCAAACTTTTAATTGTAAGGCACTGTGATTGGAACGCTGATGCCTGTCTTGGCATTCCTCTTCAAAGATACCAGATTTTGAATTGAAAATATTAAAGCATGTCAAACTTTTAAATGTAAGGCACTATGATTGGAACGTTGATGCCTGTCTTAACATTCCTCTTCAAAGACATCAGATTTTGAATTGTTCCATGGGCTATGACACTGCCACACATTAATCAAAATAATCTTTAAAATCAGTAATAGGACACGAATATCCCCATACACCAGAGAGCGTTTGTGATAAATTGGAATAAAGGAAAAATAAAATAAGGAGAAAGAAAGTAGATAAATCTAAATCTTGAAAACATTCCCGCTCTGCAATCGATATGAAATTAGATCAATCATGAAAACTTGCCCGCTCTGCAATCGATATGAAATTAGATAAATCTAAATCTTGAAAACCTACCCGTTGTGCAATCGATATGAAATTTCAAAGAAGATGAAGACCAAGACGATATAAGAATTGGTTATGCTTGTCGACTGTTAAGCTAGGGTCCTACGAGCTATACAAAAGGCTATATCATAATCGTTTCCAAGTTGTGCTCACGGTCCGCCATTGTTGAAGCTCTACAGAGTAAAGTACAATAAGCACAAGCATGGGCACTGACCACATACATTTCCAATTCCAGTGTACATATATGAAATGGGTGGAAGTGATAAGGCTACAGTCATTAGAAACGAACCATAGTCGAACAACACCATTTCAAGCACACCCACACCCAACACTAATTTTTCCCACTCGGTTGCCTTTCGTTAGAGGAAAATGTGGCGAGTGGAAGCCGAGGCGACATTTGATAAGTATTTTACCAGATGTGGCCTTGGATAACCCGACGCCACATAGTAATTTTTTACAGCGTCAGTAAATGTGAAGTAGTTATGTAACATTATGTGTGTGTTTCTCAGACTGCACTCGAGAGCGATGTGTTTCTCAGACTACACTTGAGAGCGTAAATAAACTATCACAGCCGCAAATTCATGGCTGATGAACGCAAAATGAAGCGTGGCCATAAAATGAAACGCACGACTACACATGGTTATAATTGTTGCATTCCATATTCACATCTCTCCACTCTATAACAAAATCTTAATCTTTGTTAATCATTCAAACGTGGAATTCAGCTAGCCACCATAGTAAATTTTAAATATGATCAAGTAAAAGTAAAAAAATAAACATGTAAACGTATGCCTTTATAATAGTGAGGAAGTTAGTGGTTGAAATCAAAACCATTGATTTATTGGGACGACTAAGAATATTCCATTAATATTTAATCTTGTCCATACAAAATTGATTAAGCACTAAAAACCTATTAGATGTGCCAATTGTCAATAGGTGTACGCCTTTTGGTGTAATTATTTTAAAAATTATTGAAGTAAATTTTTTAATACTACTCACTTTATAGATTCAGATGTCTTTAGCCTAGACTAAACATGAAAGTAGAATAAATCAATACCGTATCCATGACAATCATTTGCTCCACTTTGTTGTTGCTATCAACCAACCATATCATTAACTTTTATTGTATTTCCATATTATAAGAGTAGCACTATTTAGCTTTTTCCAATCAGAACAAGAATAATGCTTCAAATTTACAAAGATGTTTGAAGTTTATATATGTAAAGTTTAATTTTTAAAAGATGTTAAAACTTTATATATGTATTTTCAATTTTGTTTCTCATCTTCTAATCAAATCTTTATGGCTGTTAAACTTTCAATATTGTGTTAAAATATTTATATAATTATTAATACAAATTAAATTAGTAATTTTGATATTGTAGTTATTGCTTGTTCCATTAGGAATATTGTTGTCCTAGATTAACATTGTCCTTATTGTCACTCCCAACTTCACGTTTCTTGCAAATTTGGGGGAAACTTCTACTCGTTCCAGACACTCGTATCCACGTTCCCAAAGTTCCCATGTTCTAGAAACTCGTGCAACATATCTTAAAAAGTACATTATTTTTTTAAATGTTTATTTTCATTATTAATATTTGCATTTAGTTGTAGCTTTGCTAGAGTATCTTTCCATCCATATGTGGGTCATATTGGTGTTAGCTTTCAATAATGTCATTTCACATGATAATAGTTAAAATGTGGATTTTGATATGTGCCATGTTGTTGTGTGGTAGTAATGATTCATGGTAATGTTTATGTCAATTTTCATCATGTTGTGTAGATGTTGATATGTGCCATGTTGTTGTGTCATAGTTTTTTATTCATGGAAATGCTTGTTATCCCCCACTTTTAGGGATAACTAGGAGATCATGTATCGAGGCCCACAGGTCCTAGACATGGAGTACTGAGAGCCGGATCAACTTTAGCATGGCCCTGGAGGGCCCATCTTTTCTTCCTTTCAGCACCTCTATCTTCTCAACAACAACAACATCCATCACCATTGACTTGGTCTTGTGTCAGAGATGGTTCTTGCTCCATGGGGTAATGAGTCCGAGTATCATGGTATGTGTCACTTTGATCATCAAAACCCTTGAATATGTGCATTTAATTCCTTTTGTTTCTAACAAATGCTTGGATCTTATATTTTCCCACTTGACCATGTCTGGAGGGATTGACAAGATGCCCTAGTAAGCCTGTGTCTGTAGGTTTTGGTTTGCCATTGGGGGGAGTTCTGAAAATCCATCATCCACTCCTGTCACAACACCAATTTTTCATCTTGCTTCCCGCTCACCTGTCCCATTACACTTGTCTGGGCACTGGGTTGACCTATTTTTAGGATTGCACCTTATCTCACGGGAAGAAGGGGCTAAAGGCCCAGAAGGTGAAAACAAGCTGGCAAAAGATAAAAGCCTAAGAATAAAACCTTGAGATGCTTCACCCAGGGATCCCCGAAAAAGCAATAAAAGGCTTCTCAGCAAGAAATAAGAAGGACCCATAAAAATAATAAAACAAGACCTAGTCATAAGATAGGGGGTCTCATCACAAGCCAACCTATTAGGTCCATGGGTGCCTAGCAATATGAAATTACCACTAGCTGGTTACCACGCTAGGGTAGTGACCCTTGGTTGCATGGCCAAGGGAAAGGGGGTCTCATCACGAACCAACCTTCTCATTTATGTGAAAGTACTTGTGGGTAACACTATCACCACTGGTCACCATGCCAGGGCAGTGTCCCCTAATTAGTCTCTTGAAGAAAAAGAAATAAAGAATAAAAAAATAAAAGGCATGGGCTTGGAAAAAATTGCATTGAGGATAGGTGCAACTCGTCTTCTACAAAGGCACCCATAGGTAAATCTTTGCATCCTCTTCTCTCACTACACCCACTTGCCTAGACATCCCTTGTCCACATCACCCACTTACATGGCTCCGATGAGCTATCTTTCAAAAACTTTCCTCTTCCAGTGAACACTATCCCAATAAGACACCCTGTCACTTTCTCCAAACTTGTATTGCAGGCTTGTGTAATGTCTTTGAGATTTTAACCGAGGTATTAAGGATTTTATGCACATGTTTAATAATATTGATGATGAGATGTGATTGACATTGCTATGATCCCTGTGACTTATAAGCCCATGGAGGGCATAGTTGTTGATGTGAAGGATCATGCCCGATGGACATGTACCATTTTGGACCAGTACACATGGGGAGATGATCAGTTCAGACCTCCATGGGGCTGAAGAGCCCACTAGATGGATGTTGAGACCCCATCAGGGGGAAGAGACAGGATAGAGATGGATCAGAGGCTTTGCACTAGAGAAGAGGAGGACGTTCCACCAGAGGCACCCTGCCAGAGCTTGACCTAGGGGGGTTGTGCCCTCTCCATTGGAACGTTGACCCTGGAAGGCCCAGGACGCCACCCATGATGATCATGATGTCATCCAACCTTGTGGACTTCTTGGGAGGTATATTTGGCAGTGTTGGCACGTGTGGCAGGTTGGAAAAGCCCAAGGAGGGCTAACATTTTGCTCCAGGATGTTGCATTTTCCCTAGAAGGGGCTAACGTCAACCTAAAAGGGGAATATCATCTCTCTTTAGCTTGATTAGGTTTTAATCTTGAACATTTAATGTAAAACAATATAATTTTAGTATTTTGGCCTTGTCGGCCTTTTTATGACCTAAAAGTGAAATTAGGTCATGATATAGTATAAATTGAGGGTTTTTACTCATATTTTTTCATCATCTCTCACTCACCACTTGGTGAGGTCTGAAATTTGCGCCCTCTTTAGGGTTTTGGCTGAAATTGTGAGGCACACTTGTTGAAGGAAGGCATTTTTTTCTATTGGCATTTTTGGCATTTCTCTTGATGGAAGGTGTTACAATTAGGGTTTGTTATGTTATTTCTTGGTGAAATGTAAGTAAATTTCTGCAAAACTTCTTAATTGAATGGGTTTATTGTTATTTCTTGCATGTATTGTTATAAATTTGTTGAATAAACCCTAGGTGACAAGCACACATTGTAGGTCCTTGTCTCATGTCCTCGTCAAGATTTTGAGCCATTTATTGAAGAGAGATAGAGCCTTGCCTTAGAAACACTCTTTTCTTCCTCTTCCAAGATAGCCATTTTTCTTATTGAGCTAAGCAGGAAAGACACATCAAGGCCTAGTTCCCCTACACCTTGATGAGCTGATTTTCTAAGGTTTGCTGGTAAAGCCTTTCCATAGCAACACGTTGCCTGCAAAACCTCTTGTCTTAGTTTTATGCCTCTTTTTTGAGCTAACCATTTTTGCCATTGAGCTAAGGAAGGAGGAGAGAGAACTGAGGCCTAGTTCGCCTACACCAAAGTGAGCCTCTCTCCCCTAGGGTTTTTTCCTTGATGCCTTGCCTCAACAAAACTTCAAGGTTCAACCCTCTTGTCCTTAGAATTGCTATTATCTTTTGATCCTTCAGCTTCTGTGTCCTCCTTTTGACTCCATTTACCCTAGGAACGCATTGATCTAAGACCCAACTTGTGAGTACTTTGATCAAAAAAACCCTTAATACTTTGAATGAAACCCTAACTAATCTAACCCTAGCTTAAGACTAAACCTACTAACTAAATACTGTTGTCATCGTTTTCTATTAATATCATTGTGCAGCTATGATCCTACTTGTGAGAAATTGAATGATTATTTAAGGGCATTACTTGAATGAAGTATTAATTGTTACATTGAATGTCATGTTCTTTAGCATTTATTGAAGAAGTAATATTGTGCATCATTGCTATTTTATAAACATTGACTTCGTCAATATTCATTGTACAATTGCTTATATATCAGATAGTCATTGATTATATGAAGTACTAACAAAGCGAGTAAGCTTGCATATATCTATTTCTTGTTGCTTTGTCTTGGGCAGGTGCATCTCTATTTTTGGTTATACTTCTCTTTATTGGCTGTTAGCCGGACTATCTGCTCGGTGTTGACTTGTGAGGGGGGAATTTACCTTTTATCTTACAATCCTTTTCTTTCTCAAAACCCCAGGTCATTGGGGACATCTCCCCTGGGACTTATCTCCCTAAATAGAAAGAACCATCCTATCGAGGTGGCATTGGGTGGGATTGGTTCAAGTTACGCCAGTTTGCCTCTTTATATCTAACTTTTATCCTTGCTACAAACTATGCGATAAAATTTGGGTGCCATTGTCGGGGAACACTGAATAAAACCTTCCTCAAAATGACACTTTTTGGTAAGCCTTGCCTCTAGAAGTCTTTATCTTACAAGCTTACTTGGCGACTCCACTTAGGGTGTTTTCCCTTATCTTTTGATAGTTTCAAGAAAATTATCTCATGACTCCACCGATGACGAAGCCAACTATGAATTCACAATGGGACCCAGGAAACTACAAGCCTTTGGACATGAGTAACATCCCGGGCTACCCTCAAAAAATGCCCTT
Organism: Picea engelmannii; assembly: GCA_009831015.1. NCBI lineage: Eukaryota > Viridiplantae > Streptophyta > Pinopsida > Pinales > Pinaceae > Picea > Picea engelmannii. Next base: position 434,244 of record ML779440.1, on the reverse strand, counting down.
TGAATACAGAAACTTGCTCCCTGGATTCACTAGTGGTGATAGAGAGAGAGTTGATTATCACATCAAAAACTTATGGAATGTCTTCCTATCCTACCCTGTCAATGATTATGCTGAAGACGTGGTCATGAAACTTTTCTTTGCCACTCTTTTTTGCAATGCTAAAGAATGGTATGACAACCTCCCCGATGCCAGCATCACGACTATGGAGGAATTTGAGGAAACCTTTCTCGAGAGATGGGGTATCCAGTTGGAAGACATCCTAGTACTATTAGAAAAAATCGAGCATATAAAGAAAGCTAACGATGAAACTGTCAGAGTCTTCCAGGATAGATTTGAGAACATGTTGTATCAAGTTCCTGAAAGCCATCATCCCGAAGAGAAGTACCCTGTCCATCTCTTTACTCGTGCACTTTTGGGACATCTGGGTTTTCCCCTTGATAAGAGGGCCCCAAGGATTCTTGATGAAGCTTACAACATGGATGCAAGAATCGAGGAGAACATATCCTTGTCTGAGATAAGATGCCTTTTACCTCAACTACTCTTAATAGGGAAAGTTTGTTTTCCCTTGAGAACTTCATTGTTGATTTCCAAGAAAAAGGTGAACAAACCACAAACCAACTAGGGATTGCTGAAGACACATTTGAGGAGCCGAAACCAAATGAAAAAGTATCAACATTCCCTCCTCTCTCTGATGAGGCCATCCAAGAGCCTAGTTCTCTTGCACAACAAAAGGACGATGAGGTTAGTTGCTTTCCTTCTCAGGATTTTGATGACACCTTGTTCCATGATTCATAAAATGAAGGAGAAATGGAAGCCTTGAATGAAGTAGATATTCCTTGCTGTACAATCAAAGATGAAGGGGCAACTTATAAGGATAAGACATTGATGCATGTTGAAGATATCCAAGTCCTCGAAGCTCCTGCACGAGAAGAAACAAGCATTGTAAGTCACCCTCCTATCCATGATTCTGATCACTTGGCAAAAGAGGAGGAGATGGGTGGGCCTTTGAATGTTTTGAATCCTCCATGTTATGATGTCGATACTGACATAGTTGATATTGATGAGTTCATACATGTTGGGAGATGTAAATGGGATATAGTTGGTTTTGACATGGACCCCATTTATGACACTGAGAATCATTCCCAACTGTTGCTTTCACAGTTATCATGATAGATTACCTTTGATTTTTGGCAACAAGGGAATGATATACTTACCAATGATCCCCAAACACCCAAGGTTGACCTAGTACCATATTCTCCTGAAAATTTTTGGTCTTACCTTGAGGGTTTTGATGAGTACTCCTCCGAGCACTTGGATTTATTCTATGAAGATGATTATCAACCACAGCTGTGCTCTAGTTTTTATAGGAGTGAGAACAATGTTTGCCCAAAGAAGGATTCTCATGACATATTTCTCCAACCACCTCTTATTACTTTACCTTGCTGTATCATTAAAGTTGTAGTTGGGAATTATATCCTTTGTGTCGAGTTTCTTCCGAGGCAAACCCTAGAGTATGAGGGTTGGTTGAGAATTACAAGTTTAAGCCTATCATCTCATTTTCTTAAATTTCCCTTGAGAATTTTCCAGTCATCTGCTAGGTATTTGTCGATCCCTTCCTTGACTTCAGAGTGTGAGGACATCCTAGGTAGCCAGTTTGCGGATCTTTTGAGTCAATGTTTTGAACCATGGACTTTTCATGATCCCTTCCTGAAGTGGATTGAGTACTTTCCTCAGAAATGGAATTGGCAGGATTTTATCCCTCCCACCCGCTTCCATGAGTTAGACTTTGTGATTTCTGATGATATGATACATGTTCTAACCCATGTCATTTTTGTGCTTGATTTATCAATGTTTTGGTCTATGATGAAGCACAAAGGCAGGTATTGTGGGGTGTTTTCTGGATTGGTTTCATTGGTCGTTTGACTACACCTAACATCCACCCAACAGGTAAGTGCAGGTAAGTAGGTAGGCATTTTTTTCATTCATGTATTATACCATTTGCATTGCATGCTAGTTTTCTTTCACGTTCACACTTATGATTGCTTTATTTTAGTCTTATATATATATGTATATGCTGGGGTGGCATTACCACCCCAATTGGTTATTGATATTTCTATTGAGATCAAGCAGGTAAACATGTTATGCCAGAGATGTTGAGGTTCTCATGCACTCTAACGTGAGCACATGTCCTCGAGTTGGAGCTAGATGTTATCCCCCACTTTTAGGGATAACTAAGAGATCATTTCTTGAGGCCTAGATGTCTTAGACATGGAGTATCGAGAGCTTGATCAACTTTAGCATGGCCCTGGAGGGCCCATATTTTCTTCCTTTCAACGCCTCTATCTTGTTAGCAGTAGCAACATCCATCACCATTGGCTTGGTCTTGTGTCAGAGATGGCTCTTGCTACATGAGGTAATGAGTCCGGGTATCATGGTATGTGTCACTTTGATCATCAAAACGCTTGAATATGTGCATTTAATTCGTTTTATTTCTAACAAATGCTTGGATCTTATATTTTCCCACTTGACCATGTCTGGAGGGATTGACAGAATGCCCTAGTAAGCCTATTTCCATAGGTTTTGGTTTTCCACTGGGGGGATTTTTGAAAATCCATCGTCCACTCCCGTCACAACACCACTTTTTCATCTTGCTTCCCATTCACCTATCCCATTACACTTGTCTCGGCACTAGGTTGACCTATTTTTAGGATTGCACCTTATCTTAGGGGAAGAAGGGGCTAAAGGCCCAGAAGGTAAAAGCAATCTGGAAAAAGATAAAATCCTAAGAATAAAACCTCGAGATGCTTTGCCCAGGGATCCCTGAGAAAGCAATAAAAGGATTCTCAGCAAGAAACAAGAGGGACCCGTAAAAATAATAAAACAAGACCTAGTTAGAGGATATGGGGTCTCATCACGAGCCAACCTATTAGGTCCATGGGTGACTAGCAGTATGAAATTACCACCAGCTGGTTACCACGCTAGGGTAGTGACCCTTGGTTGCATGGCCAAGGGAAAGGGGGTCTCATCACAAGCCAACCTCCTCGTTTTTGTGAAAGTACTTGTGGGTAACACTGTCACCACTAGTCACCATGCCAGGGCAATGTCCCTTGATTAGTCTCTTGAAGAAAAAGAAATAAAGAATAAAAGAATAAAAAAATAAAATGCATTGGCTTGGAAAAATTTGCATCCAGGACAGGTGCAACTCACCTTCTACAAAGGCACCCATAGGTAAATATTTGCATCCTCTGATCTCACTGCACCCACTTGCCTAGACATCCCTTGTCCACATCACCCACTTACATGGATCCAATGAACTCTCTTCCGAAAACTTTCCTCTTCCAGTGGACACTACCCCAATAGGACGCCCTGTCATTTTCTCCAAACTTGTATTGCAGGCTTGTGTAATGTCTTTGAGCTTTTAACTGAGGTATTAGGGATTTTATGCACATGTTTAATAATATCGATGATGAGATGTGATTGACATTGCTATGATCCCTGTGACTTATGAGCCCATGGAGGGCGTAGCTGTTGATGTGAAAAATCATGCCCGACGGACAAGTACCATTTTGGATCGGTACCCATGGGGAGATGATCAGTTCAGAACTCCATGGGGCTGAAGAGCCCACCAGATGGATGTTGAGACCCCATCAGGGGGAAGAGACAGGACATAGATGGATCAGAGGCTTTGCACCAGAGAAGAGGAGGACGTTCCACCAGAGGCACCCTGACAGAGATTGACCTTGGGGGGTTGTGCCCTCTCCATTGGAACGTTGACCTTGGAAGGCCCAGGACATCACCCATGATGATCATGATGTCATCCAACCTTGTGAATGTCTTGGGAGGTAGATTTGGCAGTGTTGACACATGTGGTAGGTTGGAGAAGCCCAAGGAGGGCTAACGTTTTTCTCCAGGATGTTGCATTTTCCCTAGAAGGGGCTAACGTCACCCTAAAAGGGGCATGTTGTCTCTCTTTAGCTTGATTAGGGTTTAATTTTGAAAATTTAATGTAAAACAATATAAGTTTTAGTATTTTGGCCTTGTCGGCCTTTTTATGACCTAAAAGTGAAATTAGGTCATGGTACAGTATCAATTGATGGTTTTTACTCTCATTTTTTCATCATCTCTCACTCACCACTTGGTGAGGTATGAAATTTGCTCTCTCTTTAGGGTTTTGGCTGAAATTGTGAGGCGCACTTGTTGAAGGAAGGCATTTTTGGATTTCTATTGGCATTTTTTGCATTTCTCTTGATGGATGGTGTTACAACTAGGGTTTGCTATGCTATTTCTTGATGAAATGTAAGTAAATTTCTGCAAAACGTCTTAATTGAATGGTTGTATTGTTATTTCTCTCATGTACTGTTATAAGTTTGCTGAATAAACCCTAGGTGACAAGCACACATTATAGGTCCTTGTCTCATGTCCCCATCAAGATTTTGAGCCATTTATTGAAGAGAGATAGAGCCTTGCCTTAGCAACACTCTTTTCTTCCTCTTCCAAGCCAGCCATTTTTCTTATTGAGCTAAGAAGGAAAGTCGCATCAAGGCCTAGTTCCCCTACACCTTGATGAGATGATTTTCTAGGGTTTGCTGGTAAAGCCTTGCCATAGCAACATGTTGCCTACAAAACCTCTTGTCTTAGTTTTATGCCTCTTTTTTGAGCTAGCCGTTTTTTCCATTGAGCTAAGGAAGGAGGAGAGACCACTGAGGCCTAGTTCGCCTACACCAAAGTGAGCCTCTCTCCCCTAGGGTTTTGTCCTTGAGGCCTTACCTCAACAACACTTCAAGGTTCAACCCTCCCGTCTTTAGTCTTGCTATTATCTTTTGATCCTTCAGCTTCTGCGTCCTCCTTTTGACTCCATTTACCCTAGGAACGCACTGATCTAAGACCCAACTTGTGAGTACTTTGATCAAAACAACCCTTAATACCTTGAACAAAACCCTAACTACTCTAACCCTAGCTTAAGACTAACCCTACTAACTAAATGTTGCCGTCATCTTTTGTTATTAATATCATTGTGCAGCTATCATCCTACTTGTGAGCAATTGAATGATTATTTAAGGGCATTACTTGAATGAAGTATTAATTGTTACATTGAATGCCATGTTCTTTAGAATTTATTGAAGAAGTAATATTGTGCATCATTGCTATTTTACAAACATTGACTTCGTCAATATTCATTGTACAATTGCTTATATATCAGATAGTCATTGATTATATGAAGTACAAACCAAGCGAGTAAGCTTGCATATATCTATTTCTTGTTGCTTTGTCTCGGGCAGGTGCATCTCTATTTTTGGTTATACTTCTCTTTATTGGTTGTTAGCCGTATTATCTTCTCAGTGGTGACTTGTGAGGGGGGAATTTACCTTTTATCTTACAATCCTTTGCTTTCTTAAAACCCTAGGTCACCGGGGACGTCTCCCCTGAGCCTTACCTCCCTAAATAGAAAGAACCATCCTATCGAGGTGACATTGGGTGGGATTGGTTCAAGTTACGCCAGTTTTCCTCTTTATATCTATGTTTTATCCTTACTACAAACTGTGCAATAACAATGCTCATATCAACTTTCGCCATGTTGTCCGGGCTTTTGATCCTTGTGGTGATGTGGGTTTTGATATGGCTCCTTCTTTGTAGTTTTTATTTTTTTATTTTTATTATATGTTTCGTCAACATTGTTTTCCATGCGATCTTTTAGTTGTTTGCATGTTAATAGGTAGGTGTGCACTGGATTAATGCCAAGAGATATATGATAGAATCGAGCAATGAAACCAAAATGACATTTCCTAAAATGTTTTTCCATTTGTTTGGGATGCACTCTCTTAATTTCCTTTAGTAGAATGCTCTTGATACATATTCTTGGCCATTTTGTTTGAATGATATAAATCTCTCAAGATTGTTGTTGCTATAAGTACCAAGAGATATGGGCTATTGGATCCCTAAAACAAGATCCACTGATCCAAATTATGTAACATGGAAGAGTTATTGAGGGTATAATCTCCCATGTGGAGCTCAACATTATAGACCACACTTATAGTATATACTTGTGTGCAGGGACACTAATGGAAAATTTTGGAAGATTTTTTACTGGTGTTTAAACAGAGACCCAATGATCACATTTTCATGATAAGATAAGTTGATCAACATTGAGGAGAATTCTTGTCAAGATTGGTGGTGTCCTTTATTTTTATAAAGTTGGTACTTCTCTTTTTGGATAATACTTATCAATATTGCTTATCTTGACTGATCCAAAAAGGATCCAGAGAAGGCTAAGAATAACTCAAAACTCACAGTGGCATCTCAGAATGGCTCCAACAGACAGAGAAAGAGAAAACATTCTGTTACCCATGATTTTGGTCATGATGATGATGTATGGATGATGGTGTACTCAGGCTCTTCATAATAACTTTCTCCTGAGAAAAGTTACTTTCTTCTCTTTCCAGAAATACCATTTTTGAAGGAGGTTCGCAGGCTACTAGTATATTTGCCTGTGAGAATGCATGATTCTCGCAGGCTGCCTTAAGCCAGGGTGCAAGAAGTTCGCATTGTGTTGAACTGCTAGGGTGAGAACTCTTTCTAAAGCAAGGAAAAAGATGAATTCTCGATGTTTCTAGAAGGGAATCTTCTAGAAGGATGAGATGGCATTCGAATGGTTATCTTAGTACTGGATTTCCTAATATTTTGGGATCATTATTATCCAAGTAAATAATTCATTCTCTCCTATATATTGAGGGAATTATCATGGAAAAGGTTAAGCAAAGAAGCAAACAAGGTTAAGCAAGATTCATTGGAGAATTGGTGAAAGAATTGGTGAAAGATTCATTCTCTGACACACTAAAGATTGAGAAACGTACTACACAGAAAAGTGTTGACACAATGATGTGCATTGAATCGATCCAGCTGTGAACAAGTAGAAGATTATAATCAAGGGGAGCGTCGAAGACTTCCACTTCAAATTGGACCATTTTACCTTCTAACGTGATAGGCAACGAAGGGAGAACACCGTAAGGATTAAAACCAGAGCCATTAAAGGCTTTAAGAGTATTTTGTGATTCATTCAAAGGAGGAGAGCCAATGGCTTTCCAACAAGCAAGAGACATAATACAAGTCGAGGCACCCTCGTCGATAACAGTTTGGCAAATTTTCTTGTCAGAGACAATAACTTAGATTTGAAATGCAAGTTGAGGGGGTAACCTTGGAATGTGATCTTCCAAGTCAAAGACTATTAAATTCATATCTGGTGGGTCAATTCCACCTATAGCTTTCAACAGTGCCTTCTGTTGTGCAGGGCAAGACTGAAGGACTTCAAGGGCTGACATTGCTGAAGGTGCTTGGGCCATATCTTCAACAATGCTGTAGTTCTGGGCCACACGAGCATGAGGATTGAAAGCCGATTTCCGAACAACACCCTTAGGGGGGGGGGTCGCAGAACTATGTCGAGGCTCGGTCGTTCAAGATGAAGAGGACCGTTAGTAGGTGGAGTCGTTGGAGAGGGTTGTACCAAAGCAGGAGGTAGATCATCAACCTTCTCCTTAGATGGAGAATAATCTTTGGCTCGAGTCGTGAGTGCAACGTTGTTCTGCTTACAATCATCAGTACACATCAAAACATATGATGTTGTAGAAGAGGATGGCTGGTCGTGAATGACCAATTGAGCTTGTTGTTGAGACAGGAAGGGTTGGGACAAGATAGCCGGAGTAGATGGTTTCAGGGCTCCCTGAAGGAACTTAGTAACCTCGGCACGTCATGGAAAATCCTTCGTATAGTGATCATCACCACAGATAAGGCAAGGATATCGAGGTTTGTGCTTATCCCGGTCTTCAACAGGAGTAGTTTTAGGTTGCTCTGTTTGATTGTTATTTTTTCCCTCCTTATTCTTACCTCTCCCCTTTTTAGATTTGTTTTTACCGGCTGGGGTAGATTGAACAACGTTTACCTCAGAAGTTTTGCCGGTGGGAGTGGTAGGAGACAGAGCATTTTGAACATTAGAAGAAGAAGATTTAGGGTTTGTGCTTGAAACATAATGTGATTGAGCTTGGGCAGTACCAATCACACCATCAGCCACATGCGAGGTAGCTGGAGTAGTTGAAGTACTGGAAGCATTAGGACGAGGTAATTCAGGTAGTAAATCATAAAGTGTTTCCATTTGCGAATAAACGAGGTCAAGATACTGAGCATGACTGATATCTTGCTCTTCCGTGACAACGCCACCCATGGAAATGTCCTTACCAATTTCGTTCACAAATGATTTTGTAAACCATTCTGCCGGTAACTGATCAGGGAGCTCAAGTTTAATGAGACGTCGTCTCCTTCGCCACTCATGGATGTGATCAGATATATGAGTTCCTTGGTGGTGGTTGTAGAGGATAGTAACTCAAGGAATTGTAACCTTGAGTGGGGACATGCGTTTGAGAATTTGTACCCCAAACAGAATTGGGTATACCTGGATATGGTTGGCCTATAGTAGGGACAGGCTGCTGCCCCCCAGTCATTTGAGGAAGATTTTGTATCATCTGATTCCAATATTGGGCCAAAGAGGGAGGTATATTTTGTCCAAAAGGTGGGGTTGGTCCCCCTATCGTAGGCTGATTTCCAACCGGAAGTTGTGTTCCAATCGAAGGTTGAGTAGTAATTGGAATGTGTCCAGTAAGAGGAAGTTGAATTGTACCACCTTGTCCACCAACGAGAGTCTGCAAGTTGGGTGTAATGGACGGTATAGTGTCACTAGGATTAGGATTTCCAGAAGGAAATTGAGGGAGTGTCGGAATAAAACCGGGAATAGGGTGCCCAGGAAAAGAAGGACCACCAGGAGTACCAGATGGGGTTTGCGGAGGTGTTGGAACATAAGCATTCAACAAAGAATTCAACGCATGGTATCCGGGTGGTAATGTCAGAGTGACATCGGGCGTTCGTTGTGTCTTTATAGGAACAAGACCAACTGTAGTGAACCCGGTTGGGACACTCGTAGTATTCGCGAGATGGGCCATCTCGGCAGGGAGAGTAAAGTGATAAGTGGTAGTCAATGGTACAGTCTCTGTCTCAGAAAACATCGGAGGGTTGATTTCAGAGACCATAGGTGAACTAGGACCAAAAAGGGCCCTTCGAAAATCACCTGCAGACCAAAAAGGATCTTGACCTTCTACACCGGGAAAAGGCCCAACGGGTGATCTAGAAGATGCAACAACTAAGTCTCTAGAAGAATTCAGTCGTCTAAAAGGGCACTGAGAATCACTAGGAAGTCGAAAATCCTCTCGAGTATTTGTAATTCGAAAACATTCTAGAGAGTTAGTTCGTTCCACTTGTGGTGTGGTAACGACTGTGGCTTCACTTTGCCCAGGAGAGCCCTCAGGTGTAGCTATAGGCAAGGGTTGAGAACCGTCCAGATTATCTGGAGATAAGCCTTGAATTCTACGTGAAATACATGGAGGAGCTATTGTGAACGAGTGACAAACTTCGCGAAGAAAATCCTACGGTCAACTTCAAGAAACAAACAACACATGCTAGTAAAGAAAATCTAGGAATCAATTACCAAGCAAACAAGACCTTCTAATTTCGAAGCCACTAGTTGGTGATAAAATCCAATGTCACAACAACAAGATAAGAAGGGCGGGGCTATGGTGGAAAATTTATGCTGACGACCTGCTTAACGGACTTACACCCTGGTGCAACCTCCCACACATAATAGTGGGTATACCCTCCAAGGAGCCCGAGTGATTTTGGTCAATGTCAATTCCAAGTACCGTTAATACTTTCCCCTCCACAATCACCTTGGGTAAGAACCTAGAAAGATAGGCCACTAAGGTCACCACCTACAACAATGAAGCCTGGGGGAACAGTCGACAGTCCAATCCACATGCAAGGGCAGGGTATCTAGCCCACAATGAACTCAAATGGCTTCCACTCATCATTGTGGGTATACCTTCGAGTGATCCCTGTAATATGTGCAATCTCTACACTAATATCAACAAAGTAAGGTGAGTAACTCTGCCAATACCAATGCGACCTAGTGTTTGACCCTTGTGTGAGAAGGGCTTCCCAGGACAAGATGTTGCAAAATGGAATTTAACACTCCCTAACACAAGATACTATTGTGTGTTTTGTGCTTTTGGAGAGTGTATCTCTCTTCCTACTCCAAAGCGCCAGCCTTGCTAAATGTTGGTGTAATAGAGCCCTAGAAAAGAGTTACTAGATAAATTTTATGATTATGCAATGTTATTAAGAGCTGTTGTTTACTCAAAGGAAACGGAGGTGAAACTTATGTTGTATGACTCTGACCCAATAATGCAAGGACGAGAATGAAATGTATCACTTTTCGTTCAATGAATCCTATGTATGGGAGAGATAGAAAGTTTTCCAGATCAACCCTAAACTACAATGCAAAATTTCCTTTAAAATGAAAACACAAACAATCACTTATCAAATGACAATGCTCTATTGTGTCTTTTTCAAATACTTCAACAATCTCAATAATTTGATTTTCAAAGTTTTCTAAAACGAAAAGAATTTTTTGAAAGAAAAACTTTTTGTTCACTTTTCAAAAAGGACCCACATTATGATAGCGAGAGTACAGAAAATCAAAAACAAAATGAACAAGCAATGACAAACCCAATCAACTCTTTCAATGAAAGCAAAAATAAAGAGAAAAACAAAAAAGAGTCTTTTCAAATGCAAAAGAAAATGATCTTTTAAACCAATAAGCAAATGAGAAGAACCAAGTACTCAACTTTCAACCAATCACTGGTTCTCAACTAATCAAACACACTCAGAATCTCAAGTCAGAGAGAATGGTTTTACCAAGAAAAATCAAGAAATGAAAGTCAAGACACAAAATGACAAGAAAAATATCAATCAATGGTCCAAGAAACTCATAAGAGGAAATCAAACTGAGCTGGGCAGTTAGAAAGACCAAAACTCAAATTCAAAATTTAAAAAAAATGAGTTTGCAGGCAGGCAGTGTTACACAGTGCGAGAATCACTGATTCTCGCAGGTGACCCTTGAGCAGGGTGCGAGAACCTCGCATTGAAACCTAAAGGCAGGGTGCAAACCCTACCAATTCTCGTAGGCTGCAATGAAGTGCAGTGCGAGAATTCCTGAACATAATCAAAAATTTGAAAATTGAAGCAAAATTGACAAAGGCTTCTGGACCTAGAAGGTCTATCAGGATATCCCGAAGACTCAGAGATTGATAGGACATGAGAAAAATGAAACCAGAGAAAATGGCCACAGAAAAATATCAAAAGCCACAAAGAAAATGGGATTGTTCCCCAGTGGAGTCACCAATTTTGTTATTGGATAAATCCATAAATGCGGACACAAACCGATCTCCCTAGATCCACCTGGATCTAGAACAAAGCAAGACAGAACATGACTCTTTCCCTAGATTTTGATCATTGAATTAACTAGGAGGCAAGAACAAGTAACATACCTTATAATCGCTTCCTATGGTCTTTGTTTCTCCTGCTTCACTCCAGTGCTCTTGTGCAGTCAAGACCAACACAACACAAACCAACCAAAGTGAAGAAAGCACAATCTATTCAATGATCAATCTATATATATGATCAAGGAATTATACAATAAAGTGGTAATAGCTTTATGGGAAAGGGACATATTACTGTATCATATTAATGGAAAGTAAAGATTTACAACCTGAGCCTTGATGTTGCAAACTTCCTTTCAATGGCCCTTGGCTCTGACACACACACTTGCTCACTTGAATGAAGAAGATCAAAACCCTTATGATATCCTTGCTGGAGTTTCCAAGTTTCTGTAGCTTCAATCCTTCACACAATTCTTTCACCAATTCTCCAATGAATATTTCTTAACCTTGTTTGCTTCTTTGCTTAACCTTTTCCATGATAATTCCCTCAATATATAGGAGAGAATGAATTAGTTACTTGGATAAGAATGATCCCAAAATATTAGGAAATCCAGTACTAGGATAACCATTCGAATGCCATCTCATCCTTCTAGAAGATTCCCTTCTAGAAACATCAAGAATTCATCTTTTTCCTTCCTTTAGAAAGAGTTCGCACCCTAGCAGTTCAACACAGTGTGCACTTCTCGCACCCTGGCTTAAGGCAGCCTGCGAGAATCATGCATTCTCGCAGACAAATATACTAGTGGCCTGCGAACCTCCTTCAAAAATGGTATTTCTGGAAAGAGAAGAAAGTAACTTTTCTCAGGAGAAAGTTCTTATGAAGAGCCTGAGTACACCATCATCCATACATCATCATGATGACCAAAATCATGGGTAACACATTCAATGTTCCCAAAACTCAGTGAAAATGACATGATTGTGAAGAGCGCATTGCAATATTTTTAACGACGCAAATGACTCGTCAAATGGAGTTATGGTTTGAAATATATTCATGGTCAAAGTTACGGTCAAATAGGGACAGTCAACAGGGGACACAACATCATCCATACTACTGACATCAGTATGATGTCAACAACTGACATGGCAGGGTGAAATCATCATACATGGTTGATGACTTCATCATGCCATGTGGCAACACCAGAGGCTACCATGTGTCACCCGCCAATGGGATTTCCAAGGGTCCATGTGGACCAATAGAAAAGTGCCACATGGAACCCTAGGCGATGCCACGTGGCACCACCTAGGAAGTGCCATGTGTCAGTACAGAGTGACATGGCAGCAACATCAGTATACAGGTGTACCTATTAGTGGGTGCCACATGGCCCAATTATCGAGCGACACATGGTAGCTGAGAAATGTCCAATGTTGGCTCATGAACGAATTTTGTTTTAAAAAAATATATGGCGGGTTCGCCAAATCTGGCGGATCACACCAATATTATCAGTCGGTAGAAGTATCGATAACGGGTACGCTATAGTTAGTGGAGAAAATATTTCAATGGATATATATATATATATATATACAAACCAATGTCCAAAAATGGAGTCTGGTGGGTTCGACCCCGGAACCTCTGCCTTGCCCAACGCCTTTACAACTCTGCCCATAACCAACATGCCACTGATGCCACTTGTTATATCCACCCGTATTCATTATTTAAAAATTACAATCCACCTAGAGCCAGGGGGAGATGTGATTGTATCGTACAACTGCAGGCATGGATTACGAGGTAGAGACTATCATAATTGCAGGTTGTAGAGGGGACGAAAACCGAGATAGAATTCTTCTTGGGCCTAGGAGTGCCAGAGTCAGATCAGAGCATGGAGACAGTCATTTTTGGGTAATTCAATGTCACAAATCATGTGGTGATGTCTGTTTTCTGATCTGAGCATTATTTCTGCAACTTGATTTCAGAATGAGGTATATTCATGTATTTGCCAAATTCTTTTGTTGAGTTAATGAAAGAGTCTACCCATTTGAGAGAAGAACCCGAAGACGTAGTCCACCAGGGACAAACTTTGTTATCAAGTTTTTGTGTTCAGATCTGATGCTTATGTCTCTTCATTTTTAATTTTTCCCTTCTTTAATAGTGCACTTTAATTTATGCTCATTTAATACAATTCTTTATAAGTCACGATGAAAAGATCTTGGATCATGTTGGTATCAGAGAAGCTGTGTTTGACTTGAATTGTTGAGTGTGAATGCTTACTAGGGCCAAACATAAGCAAGGTGAAGGAACTCTTAAGAATTTCAATCCCGAAGTTGGGCATGTATCTAGAAGGAAGAAAATAGTAGAAGAGGACAAGCGTGATGAACAAGAGAAAAAAATTCACATGGTCTTTTATCGCATGTCAGAAATGGTCGAGTGAATGTATGAAGATTAAGAGAAGAGGATGAAGAAGAAAGGGAAGAAAAAAGAAGCACATGTAGATGATGATGCTTTGGTAAACCAAGGGGCTGGAGGAGATCCTCCTGAGCCTCCGTCTTCACATTCGAGTTCTAGTTCTTCTTCCTCTGAGCATTCTCATCATTCTCATCATTCTAGCCATAAAGCCTCTTTTAAAAAACCATTATTAAAGCTTGATGTAAAATTTTCTTTACCTATGTTTAATGGAGATGCTAATCCTGAAAAGCTAGATAATTGGATCCGACAGGTTGAAGTGTATTGTCGTGTCTAACATATTGATGAAGAGGAATTTAAAGTGCAACTGGCTTCTCTTCGGTTGGAAGGCACCGCTCTTGTATGGTGGGAGAGCAAGATTCAAGATAGAAATAAGTGTGGTAAGCTTCTTTCCTCATAGTCGGAATTTAAATCAACGATAAGGAAGCAATTTTATCCATTAGGATGTTTACATAAAGAAATGATGGAATGGAAAAATTGAAGGCAAAGTAAAGGAAAAATTGTACAAAGTTTCACAGAAGAATTTAGGAAGAAAGCTCTTGCATTGAACATTCCTTTGGATTCTTATGAGACTTTAAGGAAGTATATTGGCACACTTCACAGTTATATTAGACATACTTTTCTCTTGTATAACCCCACCATTCTTGATGAAGTTTGTGTGCAAGCCACTCACCTTGAGAATAGGGGGAAACATGTTCAAGAAGATCCCACAAAGAAACCTTCCATTTTCCCACAAAAGACTTTCAAGAAGTTTAAAAGGAAGGACAAGAAGACCACTACAGTGATGAGAGAAGGAGGAAACCCATCTTGCACTCATTGCAAGAAGAGTGGTCACGATTGTTATCAGACTAATTAGTAGGTACAGACACTAACAGATCTCCCTAGATCCACCTGGATCTAGAACAAAACATGACAGGACATGACTCTTTCCCTAAGTTACGACCATTGAATTAGCTAGTAAGGAGGAACAAGTGACATACCTTTTTATCGCTTCCTTAAGTCTTTGTTGCTCCCGCTTCGCTCTGGTGCTCTTGTGAGGTCAAGACCAAGACAACACAAACCAACCAAAGTGAAGATAGAAAAACATATTCAATGTCAACTTATGCATATGATCAAGGAATTACACAATAAAGTAAGAATGACTTTATGGGAAAGGGACATGGCGTTGTATCATATTAATTGAAAGTAGAAGATACAACCTGATTACCTTGATGTCGCAAGCTTCCTTTCGATGACTCTTGGTTCCAACACACACACTTGTTCTGTACTTGCATGAAGAAGATCCAATTCCTCTTGATAGACCTACTAGAGTCTCCAAACTTCTGTTCAAGCAGGGTTCTTCACACAATTCCTTCACCAATTCTTCAATTAATCTTGCTTAACCTTTTCCATGAGAATCCTTTCAATATATAGGAGAGGTTGAGATGGTTACATGGATGAGAATGATCCCACCAAATCAGAGAAGCCAGTAAAATGACAAACATACGAATGCCAACTCATTTTTTAGAAGATTCCCTTCTAGAACCCTCGAGACTTCTTCTCTTTTCCAAGCTTAAAAACAAGTTCGTACCTTGTGTATAGAACAACCTACGAGAAGTTCGTATCCTAGATGAAGGTGGCCTGCGAGAATGGGTCATTCTCTCACCCTAGGCCATATGCAACCTACAAACTCACTTTGAAAATATGTTTTCTCGAAGGAGATAAATGCCACTTTTCTCAGGAGAAAGTTCTTGTTGGGAGCCTGAGTACACCACTATTAATACATCACCAAGATGACCAAAATCATGTGTAACAACGATGAATAACATTGTTGGAAACTGCATCCGGAAAAGAAACTGAAATAGTTTAGTGGAAAGGGGAAGACAAAGATCGTTGCTACGATACAACAAGATCTTGGTTCCGATTCAGGAGATGAAGGAAAGATCACACCGTTGGAGTACAAGGTAAATATTCTCTTGATGCTAGTTCTAGTTCCAATGATGAATCTCATGTAGATGAACGAAAGAGGAATGCGTTATTTGATATAAGAGTTGTATCTAAACATACTAAGATAGATACATTATTTGATTCGGGTTCCCAATTAAAATTAATATCTAAAGAACTTGTCAAGAAAATGGGTCTTGAAACAAAACCACATTTGAAACCTTATCCTCTTGGTTGGGTATGTGACAAAGAAAAACTTAATGTCACCAAACAATGTAGGATAAAATTTGCTATTTCTTCAAAATTGATTGATGAAGTGGATTTGGATGTTGTACCACTTGATATATGTGGCATAGTGTTGGGAAGCCCTTATCTTTATGATAGAAAAGCAGTCTTATTTCATCATGAGAACAAATACCACCTTACTAAGGAGGGAGTGGAATATATTGTTAGAGCTCACAACATGAGGGTAAATACAACACTTGTTAGTGCAGGGAAAATGAAAAGACTCATAAACACTAATAAGAGATATGTACTCATGGTCGTTAGAGAGAAAGATGTCAGGACATCCTATGCTTTACAAGGGTGTGATCCATCTCATAAAAGGGAATTAATTGATATTGTTTCTAAGTATGATGATATTTTTCAGGAACTAGATGGATTACCTCCTAAGAGGGAAATCCAACATGAGATACATCTTCAACAAGATTCTCCTCTTCCTAATGTGGGCATGTACAGGATGTCAGTTGTGGAGATGACATAGATCAATAAGAAGGTACAGGGCTTATTGGATCAAGGGGTCATCATGCCTAGTTCATCTCTTTGTGGTTCTCCGATCGTGATGGTGCCAAAGAAAGATGACACATGGCGAATGTGTGTCGATTATCGGGCCTTAAATAAAATCATTGTGAAAAATCGATACCCTCTTCCTCGCATAGATGATTTACTTGATCAATTGAAGAATGTTGTCTATTTCACTAAGTTGGATTTGCGCAGTGGATATCATCAAATCAGAGTCACAGAACAGGATGCATGGAAAACTGCCTTTAAATCCAAACAAGGATTGTTTGAGTGGTTGGTTATGTCGTTTGGGATTTGTAATGCTCCGACAACTTTCATGCGTCTGATGAATGATGTATTCAAGCCTTTAATAGATGACTTTGTTATTGTATATTTAGACGACATTCTTGTTTTTAGCGGGACTTGGGATGAGCATGTGAGGCATGTAAAGCAAGTATTGGATACTTTGCAAAGGGAAAAGTTGTATGTAAAATTGTCTAAACGTGAATTTTGCAAGACTGCACTTGTATACTTAGGTCATATTGTAGGAGGAGGACAATTGAAAATTGACCCTTCCAAAGTTGATGTAATTGTAAATTGGCTTGATGTAAAAAGTGTAACCGAAGTTTGAAGATTCTTAGGTGCAGTCCAATATTGGAGGAGATTCATTCCCAACTTCTCCTTCATAGTAGCTCCTCTGCATGCCTTAACTAGTGTGAAGAACACTTATCAGTGGGAAGGAAAGAAACAAAAATATTTTGACACTTTGAAGGGGAAGATCAGTAACACACCACTATTAGCACTGCCTAGTCTTCAACAACATTTTGAGATCGAGACAGATTTCAGCGAATACGCCATGGGTGTAGTACTAATGCAATATCGTAAGCTTATTTGTTACCACTCTGAAACTTTTAACCAAGCTGTTGTTAACTATCCTACATATGATAAAGAGTTGTATGCATTAGTCCAGAGTGTAAAGAAATGGAAGCACTACTTGTTAGGGAAGGAAACCATTATACATATAGATCACCAACCCTTACAGTATCTTCAAGCACAGACCAAATTGCAACAATCTTGGCACTACAAGTGGATGGGTTTTCTACAACAGTTTCACTTGGTAATCAAGTACAAAAGGGGTACAAGTAACAAGGTAGCTGATATGATTTCTAGACCTCTTATTGTTGCTTCTATTATTTTGAAGAATTCTTATTTATCTCATGATAGATATATAGAACAATATGCCATTGATGAAAATTTTAAAGAAGTATATACGAAGCTAACCCTTGGTGCACAAGTAGAGAACTATTGTTTGTAGGGAAAGTTACTTTACCATCTTGGAAAGCTATGTATTCCTACAAGTGAACGAGTCCATGTAATACGAGAAGCTCATACTTCTCTTGTGTCTGGGAATTTTGGGGTAGGAAAAACTATGGCTCATTTGCAGAGGTTTTGTTACTGGCCTCAAATGAAAGAAATTGTAACTAAATATGTAAAGGGGTGTGTGATGTGTTCTACTTATAATCCCACTAATATAAAACTGGGGCTATACTCACCACTTCTTATTCCATCCCATCCATGGGAAAGTTTATCCATGGATTTTGTAGGGGGTTTACCCATGACCAAAGGGGGTCATGATTATTTTTATGTTGTAGTGGATAGGTTCAACAAGATGTGTATCTTTATGCCTTGTAAAAATAAGATCGTCGCTGAGTAGACTACTAATATCTTCTTTCAACATGTTTGGGTTCACTTTCGATTACACACATCTATCATCTTAGATCGAGATACTCGATTCCTTGGGGACTTTTGGACTAGCTTGTCAAGAATGATGGGCACTCGATTGAAGAGGAGCACTATTTTCCACCCACAGACTGATGGACATACAGAGGTGTAAAACCAAATAATGGTACTTTTTCTTCGAGACTACTGCAACAAGCATCCCAAGGTATGGGATGAACAAATACCCTATGTACAACATGCATACAACCGAGCTTTACATTCATCCACTCAGAGTTCACCTTTTGAGACATGTTTTGGGTACCTACCAAAGGTTCCTTTGGACTTGACATACATGAGAGATGCCGATGTAAATGAAGAATGTTGGAAAAATATTTAATAGACAGTGAATGGAAAATATTTAACAGACAACGAATGCTTGTCATTGATGGAAAGTACAACAATGAAGATGGCATGAGTAACAGACAGGCAAACAGAAGAAAAGTTCAGGAAGACCGGCAACACAACAATCCTCAGTTGTCAAATCGAGGATTGATCTAAACTGTTGATCAGGCATGATGAAGTCCATTTCTAATCATTGGATCCCCTTCAAATTCCTGAAAGAATGAGAGCCGTCAGATCGACAAGAAGAGAACGCTGAAGAGGAGGGACTTGTAAAGTTTGAGAAGAATTTCTGATCGTTGGATCCCATTCAAAATTCCTGATAGAACGAGGGTCATCAGATCTGAATGTAGACAAGAAGAGATCGTTGAAGAGGAGGACAGATCTCAAGCGTTAGATCCAAGCGCAGGATCTGACCATCGTTGGATCAAGAAGAACCCGCACGTCCTTTAAGGTACAAGGAGAAGCGGGAGTAATCGTGATATGCAAAATCGCGACTTAATCTAAGCCGTCAGATCAATGTTGAATCTAGACCGTTGATTCCAGTCCATGTCGGGATTTTGAGGATCGCGTGTTGGAGATGTCAAAGAAACAATGCAACAAGAATTTCGATTTCGCGATATGCGAAATTGCGATTCAATTGCAGCTGTTGAATCAAGCTCAGATCTGGACTGTTGATCTAACTCCATGTCAGAATTTCAGGGATCGAGAGTTGGAGATATCAAAGTTTATTAACATCAGGAATCCCGATATCGCGATATGCGAAATTGCAATTTAATCGCAGCCGTTGAATAGAGATCAGATCTGGACCGTTGATCTAACTCCATATCGGAGTTTCACGAATCGCGATATGGAGAGGCAAAGAACCCAATGCAACAAGAATGCCAATTTTTTGATATGTGAAATTGTGATTCAATCGTAGCCATTGAATCAAGCTCAAGATCTGGACCGTTGATCTAACTCCATATTGGAGTTTCGGGGATCGCAACATGGAGAGGCAAGAAAACAATGCAACAAGAATGCCGAAATCGCTATATGCAAAATCACGATTCAATCGCAGTCGTTGAATCAAGATCATATTTGAACCATGGAATCACAGGACATGTGGCAAGCGATTGAGATTTCGCTGACTTGGGGTCAATGGAGCATAGTGTTGAAATTCATGAAATAAGAAATCACGAAAGCGCTTTTTGCATAGGCGCTTGGTTATGACCATAGTCATATTGGGGAAGGAGCTAGTGCAGAAAAGTTCTGTATCGAAACTTTGGAGACCGGGAAATGAAGTGTTGAGACACTCAGCACATGATAGATGAAATGCCAAAACCCGATTTAAAGGAAATGAATGCAAGATCTCATGAAGCCAATCAAACGGTGCAGGTGAATTTGAACAAAGATCGGAGGGTTACTGTTCTCTCTCATAGCATAACTCCTCAGTTATGAATCTGTTAGCGAAATAGACTCATGATTGTGAATCAGTTGGCGTTTCAGTTGCTCGGACAATTGTCTTTCTTTTGCAGAAGGAAATTTGAAGTTCAACCGCCGTGGATACGTGTATAAAAGAAAATGAGACAGACTGTGGAGGGTTGGTTGTTCTGTATGAGAAAAGAATGAAACTGTAAGAAAAGGAAAATGAGATTATGCGCAGTATGAGATTGAGCATATGTGCAGTGTGAGTTGAAATAGAGAGCAGAATAACAGAACAAGTTGAAGAAGAGAAGAATGACAAAAAAAGTTGATGCAGAGCAGACCTGCTAAACAGACAGAGGAAGAAAATAATTGCAGAACAGTTAGTAGAAGACCATATTTACAGAACAAAGAAAGATTGGTAAGAATTGATTTATTTGTGTAGTTGTCTATGTATTCATTCTTTCATGTATTAGGGAGGTTGGGAGCAGCTCAGGAGGACTGTTGTCCTCAGAGGTTCAAGTGGGAGCTTGAACACAGGAAGTTGTAGCTTCCATCTTGTTGCAGCCAGAGAAACCAGAGTGGCAGGGTGGTGCAAGGGAGAACAAGTGTTATCTGTTATACAGGTTGGAGCCTGTGTAACTGGAAGTTGGTGCTTCCATCCAGTTGGTGCTGGAACATATAGGGAGTTGGTACTTCCTTCTAGTGGGTGCTAGAGAAACCAGAGAGTTGGTGCTCTCAAACAAGTTGCAGCTTGTAAAACAGAGGTAGTAGCCTCACATTGAGTTGATTCTCAATTAAAGATGATGTACAAAACTTAAAAGACTGCCTATCATTTCGAAGAAGAAGAGGTTTTCTCCCTTTATGGGTTTCCTCATGAAAATCTGTCTCTGTGTATATCTTATGTGTCACTGATGTCTTTTACTTTTACTGTCCATATGCTGTATATTGTTGATGATCACTTGAAGAAATATTAAGAATGTTTTAATATTGTTAAGATTGTTTAAGCTCAAAGACAACTGATTCAGCCCCCCTCTCAGTTGTATTAGTAATTTCAACAATTGGTATTAGAGCGGGTTCCTTTTACTCAAAGGTAGATCTGTAAGCTTAAACATGACAAGTCATGAAGGGACTTCAACCTCTAAGCCCCCTCTGTTTGATGGAACAAATTTTGCCTTTTCGAAGATTAGAATGAGAACATACTTAATGGCCTTGGGTGCTGATGTTTGGGATGTAGTAGAGACTAGTTATACAAAGCCTGTTGTGCTATCCTCCAAGGATGACAAGTTAGAATTTAGTTTTAATGCTAAGGGGATGAATGCTATCTTGAATGTACTTGCTGAAGCTGAGTTTGTAAAGGTGATGCATCTTGATACTGCCAAAGCAATGTGGGATAAACTTATTAACAGTTATGAAGGAAATGAGAAAGTAAAAGATGCCAAACTTCAAACATACAGATTGAAATTTGAACAACTAAAGATGAATGAAGATGAAACAATTAGCAAGTACTTTTTAAGAGTTGAAGAACTTGTAAATGCCATGAAGGGTATTGGTGAGAATTTTGATGACTCACTCTTAGTTCAGAAGATTTTAAGATCTCTGCTTGATAAATTTAATCCAAAAGTCTCTGCAATAGAAGAATTAAATGATCTTAAAACTTTGTCCATTGATCAACTTCTAGGAACTCTAACAGCATATGAAATGAGAATTAACAAAGATAAATCCAGTACTAGAGAAGCATCTTTTAAAGCAGACAAGAACACTGATTCAGAATTAGATGATATTGCGGCAAAATTTGTGAGAAGGTTAAAGAAAGGATCAGGAAAATATCAAGGGAAGTTTCCCTTCAAATGCTTTAACTGTGGTAAGATAGGTCATTTTGCATCTAAGTGTCCCCATCAGAGAAAGGACCAGAACTTTGATGATGAAAAGAAGTACAAATACAAGAAATATAATAAGAAGAAAAGTTTGGTTGCAAATAATGACAATTCCTCAGAAGACACCGACAGTGACTCATCTTGTGAAGATAAGGAAAATGACTTCATGCTTATGGCCAAGGAGGATTATGATAATAAAAGCACAGGCAGTGATGATAATGATGAAGAAGCTGTGGTTGATTTGGAAGGAGTACTGATAATTGCATTGGAAGAAATTGATATACTCAGAACTAAGAACAGAAAGCAAAAACAATTGTTGACACAGTTCGAGAAAGACAGTGAAAAACCTAATGAAGACTTTACTCTGCTGAAAGTGGAATTAGAAGAGGCAAAGAAAATAAAAGACATACTGAAACAACAATTGTTAGAGAAGAAAGTCAGGTGTGAAGCCTTAGAAGAAGAGATAGTAAAAAATAGAAAAGAAATGGAGAAATTTAAAGGATTGTATCATCAAAATCTGCCCAAGTATTAAAGCCTCAGAAGAATTAACCTCCATTCTAAATTAGCAAAGAAATTCAAAGTTGAAAGCTGGATTGGGATATGAAGAAGGATCAAGTAATGATCATCCAAGTAATACAGAATCTATCAAGTTTGTCAAATCCTCAAACATTGACAAAAGTGACTCTGCAGAAACAAAGAAAGAAAACCAGCCACCAAGAAGAAATGAAAGAAAAAGCCCCATAACCGAATTTGTAGACCAGAAAGATTATCGGCATGACAGAAGTCGACCTCCTCAAAGAAGACAGATTTTTTCAAGGTACAAAGATTTTTTCTATGGTTATTGTTTTCTTTGCTCTAATTTTGGTCATAAAGCCATAAACTGTTCTTTAATATTTAGATATGAACAATCAAAATATTCAATGAATAACTATCTTCCACAACAAATATTGAGACAACCAAGCAACAAACAATCACAGATTATAAATCATGTGATGACTAGGAGAAGGACACAGGTGAAACACAACAATAGATGTGTGCATAACAATCGTTATGATCTATTATTCAGTGAACCGGAATGCTACAACTATCATAATTATCGTCATAAGGCTGCACACTGTCACTTAAGGAAATACAATTCAGATTTGATCCCCACTACTGAAAATGTCAAAGTTTAGAAGAAGAAAGTAGATGAAAATTGTGGACTAGTGCTATCAACCCAAAGGAAAAAGAATCCTTGGTATATTGACAGTGGATGCTCCAAACACATGACTGGAGACAGAAGTAAGTTTCTAACTCTAGGTGATAGAAAATCAGGAAATGTAAATTTTGGAAATGATGCACCAGGAAAGATAAAAGGTAAAGGAATTGTAAGTTTGTGTAACGGAAAACGAAAAGATCAAGATGTGTTGTTTGTAGAAGATTTGAAACATAATATGTTTAGTGTCAGTCAAGTCTGTGACTGAGGGTGTGAAGTTGTTTTTACCTCTAAAGACTGTAGAATAAAAATTGTGGATTCAGGTCAGCTAGTTGAAAAGGTATAAGAACAGAAAACAATGTCTATGTTTTAAAAGAAGAAGAAGAATAATGCAACTTAAGCAAATATGATGAAAGTTGGTTGTGGCATAGGAGACTTGGTCACCTAAAGTTTGATCACATAATCAAACTCAGAAACAATGGGGCAGTAAAATATCTTCCGAAGATATCAAAGCCATATGACTTTGTTTATAAATCCTGTCAGATAGGAAAGCTTACTTGCACTCAGTTCAAATCTAAAAACTTTCCCTCAACAGAAAAACCTCTTCAGTTAGTACATATGGATCTATGTGGTCCATCAAGAAAAGAAGGTACAGGAAAATAAAATTACTTTATGTTGATTATTGATGACTATTCTAGACTAACTTGGGTTGCCTTTTTGAAAGAAAAATATGAAGCATTTGAAAAATTCAAGGTATTTAAGGCTCTGACTGAGAATCAAACAGGAAAAAGATTAAAGCTAGTAAGGTCTGATAGAGGAGGAGAGTTCAGTTCAGGGAACTTCAAAGATTTATGTGATAAGCATGGGATCAAAAGAGAGTACACAATTCCAAGGAATCCACAGCAAAATGGAGTTGTTGAGAGACATAATAGGTCAGTACAACAAATGGCAAGATCAATGATGAATGAAAGAAACATACCTCAGACATATTGGGTGGAAGCAATACATACAGCTATTCATATCCTTAAAAAAGATCATCTCAGACCACACAGTGACAAGACCCCTTATGAAATTTGGTTTGGTAGACCTGCCTCAATCAAGCATTTTAAAGTTTTTGGGAGTAAATGTTATATCAAGAACAATGATGAAACTATTGGCAAATATGATGACCGAGATGATGAAGGTATCTTCTTGGGTTATGCTACAAATAGTAAAGGGTACAGATGCTACAATAAGAGACTGCACAAGCTATTTGATTGTATAGATATAAAAGTTGATGAAGAAATCCCAGTTAGAAATGTAAGCAATGTTGAACCAAGAACAAAAGATACAGTTGAAGATGAATATGAACAAGTCCAAGGATCAGAAAGAGAAGAGTCTGGATCAGATGAAGATACAAATATTCAAACTGACATAGATAAGCAGAAAGAAGCAAAATCACCTCTTAGAATTATTAGAAAGAATCATCCTGAAAATCAGATAATTGGGGATATAAATGAAGGAGTTCAGACAAGAAGGAA
>ML779440.1:380682-409446 GCA_009831015.1 Picea engelmannii | reverse complement strand
TTTACATTAAGTCTGAAGGTGATAATTTACTAGTTGTTTTGGTTTATGTAGATGATATTATTTTTGGATGTACTAATGAATCATCTGTCCAGTGGTTTTCTAACTCTATGCAAACAGAATTTGAAATGTCCATGATAGGAGAATTGTCATATTTTCTTGGCTTACAAGTAAAACAAAGCTCTGCAGGAATTTTTATCTCTCAAGGAAAATATTTGAAAGAGATGTTGAAGAAATTTCAGATGGAATATTCCTCTACAGTTAGCACACCTATGGTGGTTGGTTGCAAGCTGAGTAAAGATGATATCTCACCTGATGTTGATCAAAGGACATATCTCTCTATGATAGGCAGTCTTCTGTACATCACAACATCCCGTCCTGATATAATGCAAGTTGTTGGAATGGTTGGTAGTTTTTAGTCTGCTCCTAAACAAAGTCATTTGGTAGCCATCAAAAGGATATTTAAATATTTGAAGGGAACAATGACTTATGGTCTGTGGTATCCCAGAAATCAGAATTTCTAGTTAACTACTTATTCAGATGCAGACTGGGCAAACTGTGTTGATGAGAGAAAAAGCACCAGTGGAGGAGCATTTTTTCTGGGTGACTCATTAGTTGCATGGCTTAGTAAAAAAGTAAGGATCCATTTCATTATCCACTACAGAGGTAGAATACATTGCTACTGCTACTTGCTGCACACAAATTTTATGGATGATACAAACTCTTGCAGATCTGAAGGTAAATTACATTGATCCCATTCCAATTCATTGTGATAACACCAGTGCCATTAGTGTCTCCAAGAATCCTGTCCTTCATTCCAAGACTAAGCATATTCCAATCAAGTACCATTTTCTCAGAGAACAAGTTACAAATAGAATTGTTCAACTGAATTATATACCTTCTACAAAATAGATTGTTGATATCTTTACTAAAACATTAGCAGCGACCCCTTTTGGATATCTTCGTCAAAAGTTGGGGGTTATAATCTCTTGCGTCTAATCTATTCACCTAGTCAGGGGGAGTACTTATTGAATATCTGGTGTATTTCCAAGATGCTTATAGTCGACAGGGGGAGTATGTTTTGCAACAAGATCAGGGTAAGAATGTTTCTTCTTTGAAATTGATGTCAAAGGGGGAGAAAAGAGTTCAGGAGGAGAGTCGAGTCTGAATTTGGAGAGTCGAGTCCGAATTCATGTGGAGTTCGGGAGGAGAGTCGAGTTCGAATTCATGTGGGTGCTTGTGTTGCCATCAATGCCAAAGGGGGAGATTGTTGGCAAAATATTTAATAGACAGCAAATGGAAAATATTTAACAGACAACAAATGCTTGTCATTGATGGCAAGTACAACAATGAAGATGGCATGAGTAACAGACAGGCAAACAGAAGAAAAGTTCAAGAAAACCAACAACGCAACAATCCTCAGTTGTCAAATCAAGGATTGATCTAAACTGTTGGTCAGGCATGATGAAGTCCATTTCAGATCATTTGATCCCCTTCAAATTCCCGAAAGAATGAGAGCCATCAGATCAACAAGAAGAGCACGCTGAAGAGGAGGGACTCGTAAAGTTTGAGAAGCATTTCTGATCGTTGGATCCCATTCAAAATTCCTGGTAGAACGAGGGTCGTCAGATCTGAATGTAGACAAGAAGATATTGTTGAAGAGGAGGATAGATCTCAGGCATTAGATCCAAGCACAGGATCCGACCATCATTGGATCAAGAAGAACCCGCACGTCCTTTAAGGTACAAGGAGAAGCGAGCGTAATCGCGATATGAAAAATCACGACTTAATTTGAGCCATCAGATCAAGGTTGAATCTAGACCGTTGATTCCAGTCCATGTCGGGGTTTCGAGGATCGTGTGTTGGAGATGTCAAAGAAACAATGCAACAAGAATGTCGATTTCGCGATATGCGAAATTGCGATTCAATCGCAGCCATTGAATCAAGCTTAGATATGGACCATTGATCTAACTCCATGTTGGAGTTTTGGGGATCGAGAGTTGGAGATGTCAAAGTTTATTAACATCAGGAATCCTGATATCGCAATATGCGAAATCACAATTTAATCGCAGCCGTTGAATAAAGATCATATATGGACCATTGATCTAACCCCATATCGGAGTTTTGTGAATCGCGACATGGAGAGGCAAAGAACCCAATGCAACAAGAATGTCGATTTTGTGATATGCAAAATTGTGATTCAATTGCAACCATTGAATCAAGGTCAAGATCTTGACCATTGAACTAACTCCATATCAGAGTTTCAGGGATCGCAACATGGAGAGGCAAGAAAACAATGCAACAAGAATGCCGAAATCATGATTCAATCACAGTCGTTGAATCAAGATCATATCTGAACCATGGAATCATAGGACATGTGACAAACGATCGAGATTTCGCTGACTTGGGGTCAACAAAGCATAGTGTTGAAATTCACGAAATAAGAAATCGCGAAATCACTTTTTGCATAGGCGATTGGTTATGACCATAGTCATATTGGGGAAGGAGCTAGTGCAGAAAAGTTCTGTATCGGAACTTCGAAGATTGGGAAATGAAGTGTCGAGACACTCAGCACAGGATAGCTGAAATGCCGAAACCCAATTTAAAGGAAATGAATGCAAGATCTCATGAATCCAATCAAACAGTGCAGGTGAATTTGAACAAAGATCGGAGGGTTACTGTTCTCTCTCACAACATAACTCCTCAGTTACAAATCTGTTAGCGAAACTGACTCATGATTGCGAATTAGTTGGCATTTCAGTTTCTCGGACAATTGTATTTATTTTACAGAAGGAAATTTGAAGTGCAACTGCCATGGATACGTGTATAAAATAAAATGAGACAGACTGTGGAGGGTTGGCTATTCTGTATGAGAAAAGAATGAAACTGTAAGAAAAGGAAAATGAGATTATGCGCAGTATGAGATTGAGCATATGTGTAGTGTGAGCTG
The DNA here is from genome assembly GCA_009831015.1 of Picea engelmannii. Lineage (NCBI taxonomy): Eukaryota > Viridiplantae > Streptophyta > Pinopsida > Pinales > Pinaceae > Picea > Picea engelmannii. Next base: position 406,499 of record ML779440.1, on the reverse strand, counting down.
AAACAGAGAGTAGAATAACAGAACAAGTTGAAGAAGAGAAGAATGACAGAAAAAGTTGATGCAGAGCAGACCTGCTGAATAGACAGAGGAAGAAAAGAATTGCAGAACAGTTAGTAGAAGACCAGATTTACAGAGCAAAGAAAGATTGGTAAGAATTGATTTATCTGTGTAGTTATCTGTGTATTCATTCTTTCATATATTAGGGAGGTTGGGAGTAGCTCAGGAGGACTGTTGTCCTCAGAGGTTCAAGTGGGAGCTTGAACATGGGAAGTTGTAGCTTCCATCTGGTTGCAGCCAGAGTAACCAGGGTGGAAGGGTGGTGCAGGGGAGAACAAGTGTTCTCTGTTATACAGGTTGGAGCCTGTGTAACTGGAAGTTGGTGCTTCCATCCAGTTGGTGCTGGAACATATAGGGAGTTGGTACTTCCTTCTAGTGGGTGCTAGAGAAACCAGAGAGTTGGTGCTCTCAAACAAGTTGCATCTTGTAAAACAGAGGTAGTAGCTTCACATTGAGTTGATGCTCAATTAAAGATGATGTACAGAACTTAAAAGACTGCCTATCATTTCGAAGAAGAAGAGGTTTTCTCCCTTTATGGGTTTCCTCATGAAAATCTGTCTCTGTGTATATCTTATGTGTGACTGATGTCTTTTACTTTTATTGTCCATATGCTGTATATTGTTGATGATCACTTGAAGAAAGATTAAGAATGTTTTAATATTGTTAAGATTGTTTAATCTCAAAGACAACTGATTCACCCCCCCTCTCAGTTGTATTAGTAATTTCAACAAAGAACGAACAGAGAATAGAGCTCGCAAGTTCATCCAGAGGATTCAATAGATACACCAGGCAGTCAGGGAACAATTGGAGAAGATTCAAGAAAAATATAAAGCTCAGCATGACAAGCACAGGGTTGATAATCAGTTCTAGGTTGGAGACTGGGTATGGATTCACATAAACAAGGAGAGATTGAAGGGTGAAGGCAAGAAACTCAATCCTATTCATTATGGACCCTTCACTATCTTGGAGAAAAGCAGTACCAATGATTTTCATCTGGATATTCCACCTTATATGCAAATTTACTTAGTTGTGAATGTTGAGAACTTGAAACTTTTTGAGCCTCCCATGATCATGGATCAAGATGAGGAAGTTTCAATACCAACAATTGATGATTTTGCACCTGAGTACCTGGATGAGCTACATGAAGATATCATCTTAGACAGGAGGATGAGGACTTCATACAGGGGTGATGTTGATTATCTTCGAGTAGGCTTAAAAGGCACACATCCAAGCAAGGAAAAGTGGATCAAGAAGGACAAAGTGAGGGGACTCTTCCCTCACTTACCAGTTGATTGATGAAATATTTTGGTGGTACAAAAAGATCTCAGTGGGAAGGCATGATCCAAAAAGGATCCAGAGAAGGCTAAGAATAACTCATAACTCATAGAGGTAACTCATAACACTCAGAATGGCTCCAATAGACAGAGAAAGGGAAAAAATTCAAAGTTACCAAAACTCATTGAAAATGACATTATCATGAAGAGCACATCACAAGATTTCTAACGATGCAAACAACTCATCAAACAAAGTTACGTTTTGAACGATATTCACAGTTAAAGTTGAGGTCAAATAGGGCCAGTCAGCAGGGAACACATCGTCATCTATACTGCTGACGTCAACAACTAACATGGCAGGGTGACATCATCATACGGGATGTTGATGTCAGCATGCCATGTGGCAGCACTAGAGGCTACCATGTGTCACCCTCCAATGGGATTTTCAGGGGTCCATGTGGACCAATAAAAAAGTGCCATGTGGCACCCCCAGGCAACTCCACGTGGCACCACCCAGGAAGCACCATGTGTTAGTACGGAGTGACATGGAAACAACGTCAGAATACATGTGTACCTATCAGTGGGTACCATGTGGCCCAATCATCAGGTGACACATGGCAGTTGAGAAATGTCCAATGTTGGCCTATGAACGAATTTTGTTTTAAAAAAATATATGGCGGGTCCGCCAAATATAGCAGACCACGCCAATATTATCAGTCGGTATAATTATCGATAGCGGGTACGCTATAGTTGGCAAAGAAAATATTTCAACAGATATATATATATATATATATATATATATATATATATATATATACAAACTAATGTACAAAAATGGAGTCCGGTGGGTTCAACCCTGGAACCTCCGCCTTGCCCAACGCCTATACAACTCTGCCCATAACCAACGTGCCATCGATGCCACTTGTTATGTTCATCTGTATTCATTATTTAAAAATTATAATCTTCCCAGATACGGGGGGAGGTGCGACCGTACTGTACGACAGGAGGCATGGATTACGAGGCATGGATTGTCATAATTGTAGGTTGTAGAGGGCACAAAAATCGAGACAAAATTATTCTTGGGCCTGGTAGTGCCAGAGTCGGATTGGAGCATGGAGACATTCATTTTTGGGTAATTGGACGCCACGAATCTAGTGGTGATGTTTTTTTTCTGATCTGAGCATTATTTCTGCAGCTTGATTTTAGAATGAGGTATAGTCATGTATTTTCCAAATTCTTTTGTTGAGTTAATGAAAGAGTCTACCCATTTGAGAGAAGGACCCAGAGACCTAGTCCACCAGGGACGAACTCCATTATCAAGTTTTTATGTTTAGATCTGATGCTTTTGTCTCTTCATTTTTAAATTTTCCCTTCTGTAATGGTGCACTTTAATTTATGCTCATTTAATACAATTTTTTATAAGTCACGATGAAAAGATATTGGATCATGGACAATGTATGAAATGTAAGAATACTAAAAATTAATACAACTAGGTTCTTGAATATAGTTATATAATAATTTAATAATGCATTACTCCCTAAGAGAGGATGGGGTATACTTAACTACGACAAAATATGAAAAGAATAAATACTTATATCGGTGAGATTTGTTGAGAAAGTTGTAATATTCACATAGGGTTATGACCTACTATGTTTGGTATTTATAGGTTATTAGGCTAAGTCCAACCTAGGCTAAACATTCCTTGTGTTCATTTATTGTAATGATTTGTGATGAGCCCCATAATTGACCCATTCTACTCATCCTTCCCTTGACCTTTTAGTTGTTGAAAACCTTAAGACTTGCCACTCTTGAGTGAAAAAATGCCTTCTAAACTATCAATTTTTGTAGCCATTACAATTTATTAATAAATTAGTTGTAATTGATATAACTTGGCAATGTTTTATGAGAAATTGTGATGAATTATTTGAGTTTTCTATGTTTGAAAAATATGTGTTAGTAGTAGACTTGTTGATGAGTAATGGATATCATCTTTTGGCTTGTTATGAAGTTTATATCTAAGGTAGAATGGTTCTTCATTTATTTCATCAATAAATGAAAGCAACAATAATTATGAACATTATTAACTTATAAATACAATAGAAAAATAGTTTACTAAGTCTTCTTGACTTCATGGCTTGTTGCACATTCATGAAATTTGTTAAATCTCATAAGCAAGTGGTGGTTATTCAACAATTGATAAGGTGGACTTGATACATCAACAATTAAATTGATCAAGAAGAAAAACGGGCATGAGAATTTTCCTCTCTAGTAGTTGTTAGGGTCCTACCCTAACCCCCTTGCTTGTATATTTTTTGAGGTCCTATGAGGCTTCCAAATAAGGTCTATCTTTGACCTTAGTTTGGCTCTAAGCTTCAAATATGTGGTTGTCCCTTGCTATTGTTTTAGGACAATAAAAATTCACTAACTTTCAACTCAATATTTTGATGGTTAAGTGTCATTTTGAGGTGCCCTTGCAAGTGTTTTCTTTACTCAATGTTAGCACATGCAATATACATAAAAAAAAATAACACTACCTCTATATATTTAAATTTAAAATGCTGATATACACTTCTAAGCATGCATGAAATTGACACATATGTTTTTGGTCAACATGACCCTGGAAAAACCCCCCATGGGGAAAACCAGTTTGGAGTAGATATATATAGAAGACCTCAAAGCAAAATGCACAACATAGGAAACATATACAAGTGAACCTGGTACAATAGCAACCACTCTCAGATGCCTTGTATTTTCTTGAAGACCTCTCCACAAACCTTGTGAAGTAAGGCGCCACTTGCCTTGGTGATCATTTCTTCTCTTTGATTGCCTTGTCTTTATCTTGATGCCTTTTCTTTGCCTTTGCTCTTTCTTTCCCTTTGAACTTGCCTTGCCTTTGTCTTTCCCTTTGTAGTATCCTCCTCCTCTCAAGAAATCCTCCTCCAAGATGATGGTGCACCCCTCTCCTCAAGTGTGCCCCCTCCTCATGCAAAACTCAACAAAGTGATGGTTTATCCCTTGCCAAGCGCCCTCAATCTCCCATGAAGTGTGCCTCCTCTCAACAAGATAGAACTCACAAAAATAAGTGCTCCCTCTTTTTTTGATGTGCCTTCCCTCCAAGAATGTGCCCCTCCTTAAGAAAATGCACCCTCCTCCAAGATGTATGCATACTCCTCCCAAAAGCTTGCACCCTCACTCATAGTAGCTCCATCTACTCCTCTAGAGAAATCCTCCTCTCATATGAATGAGCCTCTACCAAGATGTAAGAGCAACCTCCATTAGATGTGCACCCTCCTCCAAGAATGTGCCCCTCTCCACTAGCAAATGTGCCCTCCACCACAAGATGTGCGCCCTCTCTAGGATAGTAGCCAAACCTCCATGGAAGACTTCTCCGAGCTACCTCAACTCAAGAAAAGCTTCCTTCTGAAACCCTCAAACAAGTGCTCCCTCCTCTCCTCAAGAAATGCACCCTAGCTCTTCTTCTCATCTCCTCTTCTCACAAGTGAAGAATGAGTCTCATAAATGCACTATACCCTCCTTTAGCCTCCTTTGGCCAAACTCTAAAAGATCAGTGGCCTAGATCCAATCTAGCCAAGTCTAATCAATGGGTGAGATTAAATCCCTAAATCTCACTTAGGAAACACACTTTCCTTAGTTTTATTTATGTCTATTAATTCACCCACTTTGTGAATTAATTGTCACTTTAATGACTTAAGTGACATATTTCACTTTTGACTTAAATCTCCTAAGTCAAAGTGAAATTAGAATCATAAAGTAAAGTAAAAAGGGTAATAGTCTCCCCATTTGTATTGAGAGACTCATAAACACATGGGGACCACTTTCCAAGGTAACCAAATCTCAACACTCCCTCTTACCAAGGAAAGTGCCTGTCAGCACCAATATCATCCCTGTAGTGGACATGGTTGCCTCCTGGCATATACTCAGTGAGTATGGTTGTACCCTGATCAATGAAAGTAGTCTCTATCACAGATCTTCTCAATCTGCATGATCTATAGATGGAATTGTCTCTCCACCTATCCAATATCACCTAGATCTTGTTATCAAGCCAACGATCTCCACCTTGGTCTCCCACCAAGGATATCTACCTCCTGGCATCTCGCCAATGGTCACTACTCTTGGCATCTCACCAAGAGTATCCCCCTCTTGGTATATCACCAAGAGTATGATCTAGATTTTATGAGAATAATGAAATGAATATAGATTATTAAAAGGTTCTTAATGCAGAATAACATAGATATAGTAAAACTGGTTTTCTATTCAATAAGGAAATAAGCTGAAACTGTAAAATGAAGCGGAAAACAAGCTTGTTGGAATGGTGGCAGCTTATCTTTGAGAAGAGATGTGACAGTTGCGCTCATTCACAAGAAGATGATTACAATGAGGCTCTGAAGGCCTTTTTACAATAAACATGAATGCCAAAAAACCTATACATCCAAAAACCTAACCCTAGGAGATGAAGTGCCAAAAGTCATGTGGGCTCCATTTGGGTAAGTTAGTACATCAACTTCCCGGGGTTGTTACTTTTGCATACGATCTTCGTTTTAGGAACACGATAGCCTATTGGAAAGGTATCGTCGAGGAGATTCATTTTGGGGGCTCAATCAGAGCCTTTGGCTATCATTGAGAATCTCGATCCTGAAAAACCTTCATTTAGGCCCTCAAAATGGCCCCGAAAGTTAAAAAATACTAAAAATAGTAAATTGCCAAAATTGCCAGAAAATTGTTTTGAGCGAGTTGGAAAAGGTTGGTGGCCACTGATATCCACCTGGATCAATCCTCCCTCCTTAGGAAGCATGGTATCCATTGTGTTGATTTCCCCCATAAGATGAGGAAATTTCTGTTGAATTTGGCTCCGAGTGAGCCACTTTCCTTGGTGGAGGAGCTGCCCTGCTTTGACGACTCAATAAATCTTGATCCTTTACTGTCGAGTGCCCTTGATCTATGTGTCCATGATTTTATCACTAGATGCCTTTTTCATGTAGTTAGGGTTGAGATCTATTGGTTTCAACTACTCTACTATCTCCGAGGTGTCCAATAATGGTGGGAAATATGGTCGAAGGAGAGCCACATTGAAGACTGGGTGTAGACCAAGGAAAAGGGGAATGTTGAGCTCAAAAGCATTATCACCCACAACCTTGGTGATGGTGTATGACCCATAACAAAGTGGGTGAAGCTTTCAATGGGTGCATGTAAAGCATTCTTTTTGCAAGTGCAACCAAACTTTGTCTCCGACCTGAAACTTATGTGGCACCCGATGTTGATCATGGTGCTGCTTGTACTTAGAATTAAACTTCTATAGAATATCCCGAACCTGTTGGAAGATGTGTTGGATCCTCTCAATGAACCGGGTGGATTTCTTAGCTTTTGGTGGAGCAGGGGACGAGTCGGCCGAGGTTGTCACCATGGGTAGTGAAAAATCCATGGGGCCCAATGGTTGGAATCCCAACCCCACCTAAAAGGGGCTGTGTGTTACACATGATTTTGGTCATCTTGGTGATGTATTAACAATGGTGTACTCAAGTTCCCAACAAGAACTTTCTTTTGAGAAAAGTGGCATTTATGTCTTTCTAGAAAACATATTTTCAAAGTGAGTTCGCAGGCTGAATATGTCCTAGGGTGCGAGAATGACCCATTCGCGTAGGCCACCTTCATCAGTTGAGTTATACAGGGCTCGATTGTAGCTATGATGGACATAGGGAAGACTCTCATCCCATGTGCGGGGGTGTTTTTAATTGTACATGTGCAGGATATGTATGATCATCTGATTGATGACCTCAGTTTGGTCATCTATCTGGGGGTGGAAGGTAGTGGATTTGGTGATCTTGGTATCCAACAGTGACCAGAGGCTTGACCATAATGTGCTGAGGAACTGACTATCACGGTCTGAGATAATGGTTTGTGGGATCCCAAAATGTACCCATACTCATTCAAAGAAGAGATTGGCAGTGTCTTCTATTGTGATGTTCTTCTTGCAAGCGGCTAGAATTGCCATCTTGGAAAAGCGATCAACAACCAAAAAACATAGTCATTTCCCCTCTTGGTGGATGAGAGGTCTGACATGTAGACCATTGAGATGGATTCCCACGACCTGTCAGGAGTAGGCAGAGGGGTGTACATGCCATGTTTCTTAGTGGTCAGTTTGGCAATAACGCAAGCCGTGTATGACCTGATATATTTGCCGACATCCTGTTGAAGTTTTGCCTAATAGAAATGTTTTTGAAACACTGCCACTATATTTTTGACACCAAAGTGTCCTTCCACTTGACTGTAGTGAGATTCCCAAATCAACTTCACGTGCTCACTTGATGGAACACAGAGATGGATCAAAAGGCACAACAACCCGTCTTGAATATGGAAATTAGCGACCACTAAGCCTGCGCCCAACATTTGGTAGGTGGTGGAGAATTCAAGGTTTGTCTCATAGAGGTGGGGCCATTCTAAGGTCTCATGGCTGTAAGAGTCTAGCACCGTGGTGAGTGTCACGACTGGAGGTTGATAGAGGAAATCAACAACTCGGTTGGTACTTCCTGTTTGATACTCGATGTTGAGGTGGGACTTTTGTAAGTATGTGGACCACTTCTGATGGTGGTCATTGTACAATTTTCCTTGGGTCTGCATGAATTGTAGTGGCTTGTGATCATTGTGGATGATTGCCTCCTTCCCAAGAAAGTAATGTCTCGACTAGTGGCTGGCTTGCACAATGGAGTACATTTCTTTTCCATAAGTAGGGTACTTACGGATAGCTTCTGATAGTGTCTCACTATGATATGACATGAGGTGGTTGTGTTGAGTGAGAATGACGCCCACAACATAGTCTGAAGCATCTGTCTCAATCTCAAAGGGATGTTGCAGGTACGGTAATGAAAGTAATGGGGATGAGAAAAAATGCTTCTTAAAGTCATTGGAGGCTTGTTGTTGGGATAGGCCCCACACAAATTTTTCCTTACCGCCATCCCTAGTTACTTGGTTGAGGGCCCATGCAATATGATAGAATCCCAACACGAACCTGCGATAAGAATTGGCGAGGCCCAAGAAGCTTCAAAGTTCAATGAGTGTAGTTGGGACTGGCCAGTCACATATTACCTAGATCTTGACTGGATCCACATGCACACCATGCTGATCAATGATGTAGCCTAAGTAATGGACCATTTCCATGCCGAAGGAGCATTTTTCCAAGTTTGAAGATAGTTTTTGCTGTCACAGGGTGTGCATAACCTGTTAAATATGCTACAAGTGTTTTTCCCAAGTCTTGTAGATGAGGATGTCATCCAGATACACCACTACAAAAGTATTGGTGAAAGGTCACAGGATATCGTCCATCATCCTCATAAAAGTTGCTGGAGCATTTTTCAAACCAAAGGGCATGACCAACCATTGAAAATGACCTTGTTTTGACTTGAAGGCAGTCTTCCATACATCTGTCTGTTCTATTAGGACCTGGTGGTAGCTAGACTTCATATCAATATTACTGAAGTATTTGGCCCCCATGAGCTGATCAAGGAGGTTGTCGATTCAGGGAATTAGGTACCGGTTTCAGAGTTTGTTTTTATTCATAGCCCGATAATCAATGTAGAGTCACCAGGTCCCATCATTTTTCTGCACCAACACAATTGGGCTCCCACAAGGTGAAGAGATGGGATGTATGTGCCCCTTGTGGAGTAGTTATTGGATCTATCTCTTTATCTCCTTGTTTTCTAATAGAGAGTGGTGGTAGACTGGCCCATTGGGTAGTGGTGCGTCCAGGGTCAGATCAATGGGATGCTTGACCTGGTAGTGCAGAGGTACCCCAGTAGGAGAGGAGAAGATATATGAGTATTCTTCCATGACCTTATCCACTTGCTTCTTGTGTGTGGATATATCGGTCACAGATTCCCTGGATGTGGTTGCAATCTTTCACTCACTTTGAGAGAGAATCACGAAAAAGACAAATTTCTCGGTCTGAGATATGACCTTCTTGCATTGCTTGGTAGAGATCAAGGAAATAAAACTAGGAGGGACTTTCTCGGGTGTCTTGTACAATTTACTGTTCAAAGTAATAATAACACTATGAGGCCTAGGCTCATATACAATATGACGTTTCCATAAATAAGGTTGGCCCAAAAGAAAATTACAAACTTCGAGAGGAGAAAAATCACACAATACCTTGTCTTTGAAGGGCTTGATGTCATACGATTGTTGACACTGTTGGCTGACGTGGAGATTTCTTCCTTGGCGGAGCCATCCAATGGTGTAGGGTTGTGGGTGCGGCGTTGTCAGTAGGGCCAACCACTTGATGACCTCTGTTGAGATGAGGTTCTTCTGGATACCGCTATCAACGATGAAGTGTAGCGGGGTGCCTTTTACCCACATCTGTGAATGGAAGAGGCGCTCGCCTTCTTCTGGCTTGTCTGGTTCACCAGGCTGGAGCTTGGTGGTAGAAACAATGGCACTGGGTTCCACGTAAATGATCTGTCTTCCCCTTTCTAGTTCTGAATTAGAGTCAAAACCCACATCTGATTCAGAGGATTTCACTTAGACCACCAACGACTACTTTGAGCAGCAGTCAACAATGTTATGCGAAGGGATCTTATGGAAGTCACACCACTTCCCGATATCTTTCTTTGTCTTTCCAGTGTCCTTCTTTGCTTGTGGCTTGGACTGGTTTTCCTGATACTGTCCATATTTTCTCTGTCCTTTGTTATGTTGGTTGGGTACGCCCCTTCCTGGCTTTTGTTGTGAGGGGTTCCCAGGCCCAAATTGCCATGTCTTTTGTTTGAGCTTCTACTCGATTTTGACGGAATATCGGTAGGCCACGCCTAAGTGTTGGACAACTAAGAGGGGGGGGGGGTGAATCAGTTGTTACCATGCTTAAACAATTATGCTTCTTTTAAAAACTTTACAAGGCACTCAATGATGATGACAATCATGCAGGGAAATAAACATTGACACATTCAGCATCAGTCACATATATGAGAAACATAGAGACAAATATTTCTCGAGGAAACCCATACAGGGTAAAAACCTCTTTGTCTTTATATGATAAGTAATAGTTACATTCTTTACATTATCATACATATGAGCACCAACTCATAATGAGGCTACAAACTCAGTTTTGCAAGCTGCTACTTGCTGAGAGCACCAACTCTCTGTTTTCTCTAGCACCCACTAGAAGGAAGCACCAACTCCCTGATTTCTCTAGCACCAACTAGAAGGAAGCACCAAATCCCTGTGTTCAAGCACCCACTTGAACCTCCGAGGACACCAGTCCTCCCTAGCGCCTCCCAACCACCTTGAATTATAAATTCTTTTTTACTAAAAAATATTACAGCGATATAAAATTATTCAATGGCTTACCAACCTTGTCGTTGTTCTGTTACACTGCTCTACCCTATCTGCATCAGTGTCTTCTGCACACCCCTAGCACTTTCTGTTCTTATGCCTTTTATGCTCTATGTTCCATATCCCTTCAATGCACCATTCCTCGCCTGTGCATTTTTGCTCCTGCACTCTGCCTCCTTGTACACCCCTGAATTCTCCTACATAGCGACAACCCTTTTCTCTTCTTTGTTCAACATTATTATAGTCTCTGTTGTCTTTGTGCATGCAATATTCGCAATGCCTCTGCATGCTCACTCCGTGCCAAATTCATCCACAACTCGAGTGCTCTATCTGATCATCATCATGACTCTTCAGCTTCTCTGGTCATTTCCCACTCATTCAACATCACTGTATTTTATACTGAGATTCCTCAGCCTCTCTGGCAGTTTGAGACTCTTCGTCTTCTCCGTGACAGTCGAGATCACCTTCTCTATTCCAGTTACAGGCCTCAATGCTCATCCAGCTGTCAATCGCCGCCACAAACATCTTGATCCCTCTTGAATATTCCTAGAGGCTCTTCACCTCCTCTGTTAATCACCCTAAAGTGTCTTCGAGTCCTCTGGCAGAAACCATCAGTGGTTTCTGGTAGTTACACTGTGTCGTGCTACAGTAGCCCTCTGATCTTGTTCAAATTCATCTGCACCATTGGATTGATTCCATGGGATCTTGCATTCATTTCAGTATTTCAACATTCTACACTTCAACATTCATGTGACCATGTGTCTCGACATTCCCAGTTGCGATCCCCAAAAAGGAGCTTGGTTGATCTAGCTCTTTCCTCCATCTCTTGTTGATGTGACCAAGGGTCGTGATCACAACCTTATGCATAAAGCACTTTCGTGATTTGGCATTTCGTGAATCTGGAGATGAGGCATCTCGACTCTCCAAGTCGCGATCCTTGAAACCCCGAAATGGTGTGGGATCAACGGTCCCGATCAACACTTGATCTAACGGCTCAGATCATTTTGCGATGTCGCATTTTGTGATTTCGACATTCTTGTGGTTAATATTATTTGACATCTCCAACTCTTGATCCGCAAAACTCCAAAATGGAGTGGGATCAACGGTCCAGATCAACTCTTGATTTGACGGCTCAGATCATTTCACGATTTTGCATATCACGATTTCGACATTCCTGTGGTTAATATTCTTTGACATCTCCAACTATTGATCTGCAAAACTCCGAAATGGAGTGGGATCAATGGTCCAGATCAAACCTTGATATGATGGCTCAGATCATTTTGCGATTTCGCATATCGTGAGTTTGAGAGGTGAAAGGATGGAGCATTTCATACCTTTGACTTTCCAGTCATCAAAATGATGATCTGTGTCCACGTGTCCTTCCCGAAGATGGACGGTCCTCCTGCTTTCAGGATTTTGTAAGCCCGCTTCTCCTAGCACTTTAAAGAACATGCAGGCTCTCCTGGATCTAATGGTGGTCGGACCCTGTGCTTGGATCTAATGCCCAAGATCTATCCTCCATATCTGCACGCTCCTCTTGTCTACATTGAGATCTAACAGCCATCAGAAATTCTGAATTGTTGATCCAACGATCACCGTTGCTTCTCCTCCCCATTATCACTGCGTTGTTGATCATGCTCCTATACTCAAGCCATCATCACTGTTGTACTTTCCATCAATGATAAGCATACGTTGCCTGTAAAACATGCCAACAATATCCTCCTTTGTCATTGATGGAAACTAAGGCACCCGAATTCTTTTCTCCCCCTTTGACATCAATGTCAAAGAAGAGACATACTCCCCCTAAGCTGTTGCAGTAATTTTAGGAGGAATTATATATTCAAACAATACAAATCTCCCCCTAACAAGGTGGACTCTCTTAGGTGTGAGATGAAATGACACCCAACTTCTGTCTGAGATATTCAAAAGGTGTCTTGGCTAGGGGTTTAGTAAAGATGTCTGCAATTTGTTCTGTAGTGGAATGTAATGGACCTGAACAGTCTGATTGGTGACCTGCTCTCTCAGAAAATGATATTTTATGGGAATATTCTTGGTCTTGGAGTGGAATAAAAGATTTTTAGACACACTGATGGCACTAGTGTTATCACAATGAATTGGGATCGGTGTAGTGTATTTTACCTCTAAGTTTGCAAGTGTCTGAATCATCCATAATACCTAAGTGCAATAGGTAGCAACAACAATGTACTCTGCCTCTATGGTTGATAAAGAAATGGAACCTTGATTTTTACTAAGCTAGGCTACTAAGGAGTCACCCAAGAAGAATGCTCCTCCACTGGTGCTTTTTCTCTCATCAACACAATTTGCCCAATCTGCATCTGAATAAGCAGTCAACTGAAGATTTCGATTTCTGGGATACCACAGACCATAAGTCATTGTTTCTTTCAAATACCTGAATATCCTTTTGACAGCTTGCAAATGACTCTGTTTAGGTGCAGCCTGATATCTTCCTACCATTCCTACAACGTGCATTATGTCTGGGCGAGATGCTGTAATGTACATCAGGCTTCCTGTCATTGATCGATATGAGCTTTGATCAACATTAGGTGAATCATCATCCTTGCTTAATTTACATCCAGTTACCATAGGTGTACCCACAGGTTTAGAATCTTCCATTTGAAACCTTTTCAACATTTCTCTTAGATATTTTTCTTGAGAAATGAACATGCCTTCGTGCCTCTGAGTAATCTGCAGACCAAGAAAAAAGGACAATTCTCCTATCATAGACATTTCAAATTCAGACTCCATGGCAGAAGAAAACCATTGTACCAAAGAATCCTTATTACATCCAAAGATGATGTCATCTACATAGACCAGTACGATGAAAAAATTATTATCCTCTGTTTTAATATACAGATTGCTGTTAGTTGTTACTCTCTTGAACCCTTTATCTTTGAGATACATATCCAGTCTGTGATACCAGGCTCGAGGGGCCTGTTTTAAACCATATAAAGCTTTATTCATCTTGCATACTAATTCAGGGTTATTAGACAGCTCGAAACCCTCTGGTTGTTCCATATAGACTTTTTCACTTAAATCTCCATTTAGAAAGGTTGACTTGACATCCATTTGGTAGATTTTAAACCTTTTATGACAAGCATAGACAAGAAACATTCGGATAGCTTCTAATCTTGCTATGGGCGCAAATGATTCACCAAAATCCAATCCTTCTATCTGAGCATAGCCTTTATAGACTAACCTTGCTTTGTTCCTGATAACTTGTCCTTGCTCATTCAACTTATTCTTAAAGATCCATTTGGAGCTAATGACGTTTTTACCTTCAGGTCTTTGAACCATCTCCCACATATTGTTTTTCTCAATCTGATCAAGTTCATCATTCATTGCTTTAACCCAGTGATCATCTTTGCTGGCTTCATTAAAATTCTTGGGTTCCAGCGTGGATATGAGAGCTATATGAGATTGTTCAGTGGTTTTGATTAGCTTTCTCCTGGTTTGTACACCTTTGTCTTTTTCTCCAATTATCCGACTTGCATGATGATTCTTTTGAATGATTATGGAGGAGGGATTTGTAGTTGACTGCTGATTTGAGTCTATCTGAGTGTCTGAGTCTTCATCTGATTCAAAGTCTTCATTTTTTGATTATTGGACTTGTTCATCTTCAACTTTATCTGTGTCTTCTGTAGAAGACTCATTACTATATACCTCTCTTGCTGGGATTCCTTCATCAATTTTTACATCAATACAGTCAACCATTTTATGCATCCTCTTATTATAGCACCTATATTCTTTACTGTTTGTAGCATACCCGAAGAAGGTACCTTCATTAGCCCTATCATCATATTTGCCGAGGTTCTCGTCATTATTCTTTATGTAGCATTTACTCCCAAAGAATCTGAAGTGTTTGATTGAGGTGTTTGATTGAGGTAGGTCTTCCAAACCATAATTCATAAGGGGTCTTGTCACTTTGTGGTCTGAGGTGGGATTTGTTAAGCACATGGACTGCTGTGTGTATTGCTTCTACCCAATAGGTTTGACCAATGTTCTTCTCATTCATCATTGACTTGGCCATTTCCTGCACTGTTCTGTTTTGCCTCTCAACAACTCCATTTTGTTGTGGAGTTCTTGGGATTGTGTATTCTCTCTTGATCCCATGTTCATCACAGAATTCCTTGAAGTCTCTTGACATAAACTCTCCTCCCCGATCTGATCTTAATGCCTTTAACCTCTTGCTTGTTTGAGTCTCTGTTAAAGCCTTAAATGTTTTAAACTTCTCAAATGCTTCATCTTTTTCTTTGAGAAAGGAAACCCATGTAAGTCTGGAGTAATCATCGATAATCAACATAAAGTAGTTTTCTTTCCCTATGCCTTCCTGTCTTGATGGTCCACATAAATCCATATGAACTAGTTGGAGTGGTTTCTCTATTGAAGTAAAGCTCTTGGACTTAAAATGTGTCCTGTTTTGCTTCCCTACTTGATAGGGTTTACACATTGAATCTTGGGGCTTTGATATTCTAAGAAGATCTTTTACTGCCTCGAGGTTTTTGAGTTTGATTAAGTGGTCAAAGTGTAGATGTCCAAGTCTCCTATGCCATAACCATCTTTCATCATGTTTGCTTAGATGACATTCTTCTCTATTTTCTTTCAACACATATACATTATTTTTTGTCCTTATGCCTTTGGCCACCACTTGTCCTGAGTTTACCGACTTTATCTTGCAATCCTTGGATGTGAACAACACCTCCCATCCTCTATCACACATTTGACTTACACTGAGTAGATTATGTTTCAGCCCATCCACAAGTAGAACATCTTGGGCTTTTCCTTTTCCATTACTTAAGCTCACCATCCCTTTGCCTTTTATTTTCTCTGGAGCATCATTTCCAAAGGTTACGCTTCCTGATTTGATTTCACTTAGAGATAGAAACTTTCCTTTGTCTCCCGTCATGTGTTTGGACCATCCACTGTCTATATACCAAGGGTTTGTTTTTCTTTGAGCAGACAATACTAATCCACACTTGTTACTTTCCTTCTTCTTCCAAAACTTGACATTTTCAGCAGGGGATTTCAAATCTGGTTCATAGTTCCTTAACCGACAGTCAATAGATTTATGTCCAAAGTTATGACATGTGTAGCATTCAACCTCATCATTCAATAAGTCAAACTTATTGTTGCAGTGTTCCTTACTTATTGACTGTTGATTATTTCTTGGCCTCCTTAGTTGTATGTGTCCAGACTTAATTTGGCAATTTGCAGTTTGTGAAGGATTATTACTTGACTGTATCATTCTTTGTTGTGGGAAGTATTTATTCCTTTGAAATCTTAATTGTTCATGTCTAAGTCTTAAGGAACAATTGATAGCTTTGTGACCAAAGTTAGAACAGTAGAAACAATATCCATAGAAAAATTCTCTATACCTGGAAAATGGTTTTCTTCTTTGAGAAAATCGATTTCTTTCTTGCTGATGATGTCTTTCAGCAAAGAGAGCATTGTTTCTTCGTTCTACAGATTTAGTCATGGCACCTTTTTCTTTACTCATCCTAGGCGGCTGATTGTCTTCCTTTGTTTCTACAGGTTTGTTATTGTCATTGGTTGTACTTTTGACAAACTTGATGGGTTCTTCATTTCCTGGCTTCCCACTACTCGATCCCTCTTCATAACCCAAACCAATTTTCAGCTTTGGATTCCTTTGCTGATTAAGAATGGTGGCTAATCCTTCCGAGGCTTTGACACTTGACATATTCTGATTATACAAGGCTTGAAACTTCTCCATTTCTTTCCTTGTTTTCACTACTTCTTGTTCTAATGATTCACATCTTGCCTTCTTTTCTGATAGCTGTTGTTTCAGAGTCTCTTCGATTTTCTTTGCCTCTTCCAATTCTATTTTTAGTAGAACAAGGTCTTCATCAGGTTCTTTACTGTCTTTCTTGAACTGCATCAACAATTGTCTTTTCTTTCTGTTCTTGATTCTTAGTCTGTCAATCTCTTCCAATGCACTGATCAGTTCTCCTTCCATGTCAACCATAGCTTCTTCTTCATTAACATCACTCCCTGTGATATTATTGTCATAGTCCTCTTTGGCCATAAGTATGAAGTCATTTATTTTATCTTCAATAGATGAATCATTGTCTTCATCATCTGAAGGATCATCATCATTGTTTGCACAAAGACTTTTCTTCTTAAAGTTATTATCTTTAAAGAAATTTCTGTGTTTGTATTTCTCCTCATCATCACAAGTCTGATCCTTTCCTTTGTGGGGACATTTATTTGAAAAATGACCTATCCTACCACAGTTAAAGCATTTGAAAGGAAGTTTACCTTTGTATTTTCCTGATCCCTTCTTCAGTCTCTTCACAAATTTTTCTTCAATTTCATCGGGCTCAGAATCCTCATTCTTGTCTACTTTAAATGATTCTTCTTTGAAGGTGGGTTTATCTTTAACTATTCTCATTTCATATGTAGTCAATGTTCCTAGAAGTTGGTCAAACTGCAAGGTTTTTAAATCATTAAGTTCTTCTATAGCAGAGACCTCCGGGTTGAACCTATCTGGGAGAGATCTCAAGATTTTTTGAACTAAAGAAGGTTCCCCAATTATTTCGCCAAGTGCCTTCATTGCATTTACCATTTCTTCTACTCTCAGAAAGTATTTTCCAATAGTTTCATCTTCCTTCATCTTCAGCTGTTCAAACTGTATTCTGTAGGTTTGAAGCTTTGCATCCTTTACCTTCTCATTACCCTCATAACTAATAATGAGTTTCTCCCACATTTCTTTCGCAGTTCCTAGGTGCATAAATTTTATGAAATCTTCTTCTGCAAGCCCACCCAAGATAGCATTCATAGCCTTAGCGTTGAAGCTAAATTCTAGTTTGTCATCCTTATTAGCTAGCACAACTGGCTTTACATAACCAGTATCTACCACATCCCAAACATCTACACCTAAAGCCATTATGTAGGTTCTCATTCTAACTTTCCAGAAGGCAAAGTTTGTTCCATTGAACAAAGGGGCCTTATTGGTTGAATTTATTTCATGGCTTGACATGTTTAAGCTCTAGGATATACCCTTAGATAAAAGGGGCCATCTCTGATACCAAGTGTTGGACAACTGAGAGGTGGGGGGGGTGAATTAGTTGTTATCGTTCTTAAACAATTATGCTTCTTTTAAAAACTTTACAAGGCATTCAATGATGATGACAATCATGCAGGGAAATAAACTTTGACACATTCAACATCAGTCACATATATGAGAAACATAGAGACAAATATTTTTCGAGGAAACCCATACAGGGTAAAAACCTCTTTTTATTTATATGATAAGTAATAGTTACATTCTTTACATTATCATACATATGATAACCAATTCATAATGAGGCTACAACCTCAGTTTTGCAAGCTGCTACTCGTTGAGAGCACCAACTCTCTGTTTTCTCTAGCACCAACTCCCTGATTTCTCTAGCACCAACTAGAAGGAAGCACCAACTCCCTGTGTTCAAGCACCCACTTGAACCTCCAAGGACACGAGTCCTCCCTAGCGCCTCCCAAGCACCCTGAATTATAAATTCTTTGTTACTAAAACTTATTACATCGATATAAAATTATTCAATGGCTTACCAGCCTTGTCATTGTTCTGTTACACTGCTTTTCCCTGCGTGCATCAGTGTCTTCTGCACACCCCTAACACTTTTTGTTCTTCTGCCTTTTATGCTCTATGCGCCATATCCCTTCAAAGCACCATTCCTCGCCTACGCATTTGTGCTCCTGCGCTCTGCCTCCTTGTACACCCCTGAATTCTCCTACACAACGACAACCCTTTTCTCTTCTTTGTTCAAAATTATTATAGTCTCTATTGTCTTTGTGCATGCAATATTCACAATGCCTCTGCATGCTCACTCCACGCAAAATTCATCAACAAATCGAGTGCTCTGTATGTTCATCATCGTGACTCTTCAGCTTCTCTGGTCGTTTCCCACTTGTTCAACATCATTGTATGTTATACTGAGATTCCTCAGCCTCTTTGGTAGTTTGAGACTCTTCATCTTCTCTGTGACAGTCGAGCTCACCTTCTCTGTTCCAGCTACATGCCTCAATGCTCATCCAACTGTCAATAGCCTCCACGAACATCTTCATCCCTCTTGAAGATTCCCATAGGCTCTTCACCTCCTCTTTCAATCACCCCGAAGTGTCTTCGAGTCCTCTAGCAGAAACCATCAGTGGTTTCTGGCAGTTACACTGTGTCATGCTACAATAGCCCTCTGATCTTGTTCAAATTCACCTGCACCGTTGGATTGATTCCATGGGATCTTTCATTCATTTCAGCATTTCAGCATTTGGCACTTTGACATTCATGTGACCATGTGTCTTGACATTCCCAGTCGCGATCCCCGAAAAGGAGCTTGGTTGGTCTAGCTCTTTTCTCCATTTCTCACTGATGTGACCAAGGGTTGTGATCACAGCCTTATGCATAAAGCACTTTCGCGATTTCACATTTTGTGAATATGGAGATGAGGCATCTTGACTCTCCAAGTCATGATCCTCGAAACCCCGAAATGGCATGGGATCAACGGTCTCGATCAACACTTGATCTGACAGCTCAGATCATTTCGTGATTTCGCATTTCATGATTTTGGCATTCTTATGGTTAATATTATTTGACATCTCGAACTCTCGATCTGCAAAACTCTAAAATGGAGTGGGATCAATGGTCCAGATCAACTCTTGATCTGGCGACTCAGATCATTTCGCGATTTCGCATATCGCGATTTCGACATTCCTGTGGTTAATATTCTTTGACATCTCCAACTCTCGATCCGCGAAACTTCGAAATGGAGTGGGATCAACGGTCCATATCAAACCTTGATCTAATGGCTCAGATCATTTTGTGATTTCACATATCGCAAGTTCGAGAGGTGAAAGGCTGGAGCATTTCATACCTTTGACTTTCCAGTCAGCGAATTGATGATCTGTGTCCACGTGTCCTTCCCGAAGATAGACGGTCCTCCTGCTTTTGGGATTTTGTAAACCCGCTTCTCCTAGCACTTTAAAGAACGTGCAGTCTCTCCTGGATCCAATGGTGGTCAGACCTTGCGCTCAGATCTAATGACCGAGATATTTCCTCCATATCTGCGCGCTCCTCTTGTCTACATTAAGATCTGATAGCCATAGGGAATTCTGAATTGTTGATCCAACGATCACTGTTGCTACTCCTCCCCATTATCACTGCATTGTTGATCATGCTCCTATACTCAAGCCATCATCATTGTTGTACTTGCCATCAATGACAAGCATACGCTGCCTGTAAAACATGCCAACACTAAGGACGAGATGTCCATCAATTCCTTTTTGGTATGTATGTATCTATGCAGAGCATCGCGATACTTGAACATCATATGCCACTCTGAATATTTGATACCTGGATTGGTGCACAAGGTATGGAAGATATTTTTGAACTCTGGCACTGCTTGGTCTCTTTCTTGCCGCAGTGTGGTCTATTTGGTATACAAGTCGTCATAACTTCCGATAGGGTAGTATTGTTCCTTAATAACATCCTTGAAGGATTCCCAGGTGGTCGCAACTGTAAATAATGAGGGTTCCTCTGTTTCCTTTTGCTCTCAGAATGTTTCCCACCAATCTTTGACATGGGGAACGACTTTGAGGAGTGAAAAAGTAATATTTTCTCTATTCAAAAAGTTATGCACAGAAAAATACCCTTGTAGTAGATTCAACCACTGGTCTACAACATTTGCATCTATCTGACCTTCAAATATAGGAATATCAAAGTTTATTTGTATCTTGAAGGGGGCGGCGCCTTCGCTTGAGGAATATACATCTCCTGTTGGTATTCTCCGAAGGATTTGCGCAAAACTATCCATCACCTTGTTCCTCTGTTGTGTGAGGGCTTCATTAAGAAATTTTTTGAAAGGATATCTTGTCCCATCATATTTATTTTCTCTTGACATTAGAGTTCACTTGGGCATGTGAGAGCTTTTTTCCTCAAGAGAAACAAGCTCGAGACCCAATTCTTTGTGCCCTGACCTCGTTGGGGACATGCATTAAGACGACAAGGAGAAGACCGCTTTGATACCACTGATCTAGATTTTATGAGAATAATGAAATGAATACAGATTATTAAAAGGTGCTTAACATAGAATAACAAATATACAACAAAAATAGTTTTCTATTCAATAAGGAAAGAAGTTGAAACTATAAAATGCAGTAGAAAACAAGCTTGTTGGAATGGTGGTGGCTTATCTCTGAGAAGAGATGTGACGGCTACACTCATTCGAAAGAATATGATTACAATGAGGATATGAAGGCTTTTTTACAATAAAAAAGAATGTAAAAAACCCTGGACATCCAAAAACCTAACCTTAGGAGATGAAGCGCCAAAAGTCATGTGGGCCCCGTTTTGGGTAAGTTAGTACATCAACTTCCCGGGGTCGTAACTTTTGCATATGATCTTCATTTTAGGCACATGATAGCCCATTGGAAAGGTATAGTCAAGGAGATTAATTCTGTGGGATCAATTATAGCCTTCAAATATCATTGAGAAGCTCGATCCAGAAAAACATTCATTTAGGCCCTCAAAATGGCCTCAGAAGTTAAAAACTGCTAAAAATAGTAAATTGCCAAAATTGCCAAAAAAAAAATTTGAGCGAGTCAAAAACGGTGGGTGGCCATTGATATCCACCTGGATTAGAGTACTTGGATCTCAACATCTCACCAAGATCCTCAACTTGGCCTCTAACCAAGTAGCTTCCACCTAAAGTGGATCTAGAACCTGATCTGTCTGTCTCAGTAACTAAGTGAGGCTCAAGCCTTCATGGTGCCCTACCACTCCTCCTCATCAATAT
This sequence comes from Picea engelmannii, assembly GCA_009831015.1. Taxonomy (NCBI): domain Eukaryota; kingdom Viridiplantae; phylum Streptophyta; class Pinopsida; order Pinales; family Pinaceae; genus Picea; species Picea engelmannii. Next base: position 385,009 of record ML779440.1, on the reverse strand, counting down.
ATGATGCTATGAAGCCCCTGTACCAAACCTCTATCTTGAAAATTCTGAAAATGAAGCTGTCATAGGTGGACTAGTCACCCTTGCTGATGGTGTCCAAGGAAACTGAGTCTGATCTCCCTTTGAATCACTACTATGAGTCACTAGGTCATCCTCAACTCCATCTCCCCATATGATGCTGGATGGTGTAACAATAGACAAGGAACTGGTGAATGCACACTCTCTCGCAAACTGTGTATAGAACTCAATCTCCTCTGTTGTCGTTGTTGAAACATCATGTTGTTTCTTCTTATTCTTGGGAAACTGTCCTGCATAGTGAACCATCTCTCCACAAGAAAAACATATCACTGTTCTCATGTCTCTCTTCTTTCCACTACTACTCTCTCCTTCCCATGGTGGGGCCTCAAAATTGGGACCCTACCGACCTCCCTGACTGGTCTTCTTCTTTCCCTTTTTTCAAAGAGCATGATCCTCATCACCCTGCACTGTTTGTTGCTGATGTTGTCTAGAAGCCTCTACCAAAAGTATATTCTCCTCCTGAACAAATTCATACCACATCCTCTCCCATGTGGGCATGACCTAGAAACAATGGCACGAACGAATGGACCCCATGGTTTGGTAAAGTTGTTTAAGGCTGTCCTCACCATAGAATTAGGTTCCACCACCTCTCCGACAGCTCCAAGCTTGTCTATGATCTGGGTGTATCGACCAAGGAAAAAAGTAACCGACTCATCCTCGAGCATGCGAATTCCCCTCAGTCGATAATGAAGAACCATCTTCCGATTCTCATTAGAGCTCTGATAAATATTACATAGAGATTCCCACATCTCATATGCCCAAGCTTTCCTATTCAAGTGGGGAATGATGTGATCCCTCACTGAATCACATATCATCCTCTTTTCCTTGTTGTTCCTCTTCCTAAAATATGCTAACAAGATGGGATCAGTATCAGAAGGAACAACCACAGGTTCCTCAATAATATCCCATAGTTAGAGGTCCTCCAAGACAAAGATTATCCTCACCTTTCAAGGCGACTAGTTGCTAGATCCAACTAGCCTATCCTCCCCACACATCTGAGATGATGACATGACTGCAAAACTGCACTCCAACTAATGCTCCAACTACAAAGAAAAGCTGTCTCACTCCTGTCAACATAGGTGTGAAAAAAGGGCAAGTGAACAACGACCTCACTCCTAGAAATATAGGTGTGAAAAGAGGTCGTGAAATACAACCTCAATCCTATCCACGTAGGTGTGAAAATAGGTTTTCTACAAGTGTCAAAAATCATCCTTGAACTGACTAACAAATCTTCCCACAAGCTGTCCACAAACTCTGTCATCAAGCTGTCCAAAATCTTCCCTGAACTATCCATGAAAATGCTTAAAAATCAACAAATCTAAGCCACCATTGGCTCTGATACCATTTATATTTTTTGAGGTCCTATGAGGCTGCCAACTAAGGTCTGTATTTGACCTTAGTTTGGCACTAAGTTTCAACTCCGTGGTTGTCCCTTGCTGTTGTTTTACCCTTGCTGTTGTTTTAGGAAAACAAATAATCACTAACTTTCAGCTCAATATTTTGATGGTTAGGTGTCCTTTTGAGGTGCCCTTGCAAGTGTTTTATTTACTCAATGTTAGCACATGAAATATACATCAAAAAAAATAACACTACCTCTATATATTTAACTTAAAAATGATGATCTACACTTCTAAGCATGCATGAAATTGACACATATATTTTTAGTCAACATGACCCTGGAAACCCCCCCCCCAATGGGGAAAACTAGTTTGGAGTAGATATATATAGAAGGCCTCAAAGAAAAATGTACAACACAAGAAACATATACAAGTGAACCTGGTACAATAGCAACCACTCTCATATTCCTTGGAGTTCATTTAATACCTCCCCACAAGCCTTGTGAAGTAAGGTGCCCCTTGCCTTGGTGATCCTTTCTTCTCTTTGCTTGCCTTGTCTTTATCATGATACCTTTGCTTTGCCTTTTCTCTTGCTTTCCCTTTGAACTATCCTTAGCTTTGTCCTTCCCTTTTTAGTAGCCTCCTCCTCTCAAGAAATCCTCCTCCAAGATGATGGTGCACCCCTCTCCTCAAGTGTGCTGTAAGGTAGCTAGAGAGGTAGTGGGGGGGCCCAGAGGGCCCATAGTGATAATAGTGGAGGTCATTCAATGTAAGGTGGACTAAGTCCACTATATTATTAAATAAGGCCCACTATGGTATTTAGATATAATAAATGGGTAATTAGATATAATAAATGTAAGAGGACTTCTTAGAAGGTTCTACTTCTAGAAGATTCCTCCTCTAGAATGTTCTTAGGTGATGGTAGCACTATATAAAGGGGTTCAATAAATGTAATGAGACATGAAGAGAATTATTGTATTTGGAACGATAGCTCAATAGGAGGATGCCCCCTCGAAGAGGCAAGTGAATAGGAGAGGATCCCTTCCATAATAAGATCCAATGTATGGTGTTTCCCTACCTCAAGGGTTTGATAATAATAAAGTGGTGTTTTCCTATATTGTTCTTCTATATCTGTTGTGGTGCTTTTGTATTCAGTATTGGGTTCTTAACAATTGGTATCAGAGAGAGGTAGTGGGGGGGCCCAGAGGGCCCATAGTGATCATAGTGGGGGTCATTCAATGTAAGGTGGACTAGGTCCACTATATTATTAAATAAGACCCACTATGATAGTTAGATATAATAAATGGGTAATTAGATATAATAAATGTAAGAGGACTTCTTAGAAGGTTCTACTTCTAGAAGATTCCTCCTCTAGAATGTTCTGAGGTGATGATAGCACTATATAAAGGGGTTCAAGCAATGTAATGAGACATGAAGAGAAGTATTGTATTTGGAGCGGTATCTCAATAGGAGGATGCCCCCTCGAAGAGGCAAGTGAATAGGAGAGGATCCCTTCCATAATAGGATCCATTGTATGGTGGTTCCCTACCTCAAGGGTTTCTATAATAAAGTTGTGGTTTTCTATATGGTTTCATATATCTTGTGTGGTGATTGTATTCAGATATCTTTGGATCTATTGTGATAGTTTTCATTTAGGTATTTGGTACTTAACAAGTGGTATCAGAGCACTTTCCTTGGGCAGACATTGTGAGCAAATATTTTTTATTTTTGCAGATGTTTTTTTGGAGAAGAAAAAAAGAGGGCTGCGACATTCTCGACGTTTTCAGTATATTTCTGTGCACAATTTGCAGAAAAGGGTTGTATATCTGAGTTCCTCTCATAAAAAAACCCAATTTGAAAAAGAAAATCGTCCGAAATGGAGTCCGGGAAGTCAAGATATTGAAGTTTTAAAATCTGCAAATTTTTAGGGTTTTTTTCAACGGACGGTGGCATGATTTTTTTTAATTTTTGTAGCAGTTGGAGGCCGAATTTTCCCAAGAAAGTTACAGATCTGAGTTCCTCTCACAATTTCACCCAATTTTAAAAAACAAATCAGCTAAAATAGAGTCCGAGAAGTGAAGTTATGAGCATTTTAACAGTTTTTTAGGGTTTTTCTAGAAAAAGCTGCAATTTTCTGCCGTAACTTATTGGGTGAGTTCATAGGATGCTTAGATGGCTATTTCTTCTCAAAACCTAAAATAAATTCTTGAATCATTCAAAGCCCAATTGTTTCACACCTTGGATGACAAATTTGATGCATTTGTACATGGCCTCACAGATAGCCTCATAGACAGCCTCACCGACGGCCTCAATGATAGTTTTCGTAGTATTCAAGATTCATTGAATAACATGCAGAAGATATTTCTTATGGAGGGCCTCAGGGATGAATATAATCAAGAAATATATGCTTGGTATGATTTTGAGGCAGATTGTGATGATTGGTATATGGATAGTTGTCATTTCTGGGATGACAACCACTTTCATATTTTATTTAATGACTCTACTCTACCTTTTGTAGAGAACATCAATGTCCCACATCAGGAGCTAGTTACCAGGGTTCACTCTACATATTCTATAGTGGTATTATTCCTTCCAGATTCTGATATGACCCTTTTCCACTATGTGGATGGATCTTCTTATTTAGATCCACATGATAGGTGTCAGTCTTTGGAGCATCATTGGAAGTTGGTTATTGGAATCCAAAATCTTCCACGGGGAGTTCACATGAGCACTTGGACATGGAAACTGGGCTTACAATGGTCATTGGACTGATTCAGCATGGTGGATTTCCTTTCTACATGGGACCTTGGTTCTTCAGTCTTCTTCAGCATTATGGTCCACAATTATCCATGGGACCCTGGTATATGGTTGTACATCAAGCATTGAGGACAACGCTTTCATAAGGGGGATGGAAT
>ML779440.1:321107-365031 GCA_009831015.1 Picea engelmannii | reverse complement strand
TCAAGTACAAGATGATTCAAAATGAAAATGTCTCCTTGGTATATATAGGAGACTAGGAGGTATAATTACAATTAATGGCCTAAAGCCGACATAATTAAAATAACATTACTAATCTAAATTACAACTAATGGCCTAGAGCTGACATAAATAGAATAGCATTACTAATCTAATATGCCCCAATTAAGGGGTAATTAGGGCTTAACATGGCCAAAGGTGTACTAACTAGTTTTGCATTCTACATTCTAAATCTGTCCAACACCTACTCTATGTACTCACCCTGAGACAATGTCAATTTGTGATTTTTCTCGTATCTTGTGATTCTCATACCAAGGATTTTCTTTACAACGCCAAAATCCTTCATCGCAAATGGATTAGCTAATTTCTTCTTGAGAATATTTATATCCTGTATATTAGACCCTACAACAAGCATGCCATCTACATACAATAGCAAGATAATATAGCTTCCATTTTCTAGACTTGTAAAATAAACACAGTGATCAAAATGACATCTACTATAACCTTGTTCTTTCATAAACATTTCAAACTTCAAATACCACTTCCTTGGAGCTTTCTTTAGGCCATACAAACTCTTCTTCAACCTGCATACCAAATTATCCTTTCCTTTGACCTCATCCCCTTGTGGTTACTGCATATAAATATCTTCCTTCAAATCCCCATGGAGAAAAGTTTTTTTTACATCTAATTGTTCAAGATGCAAATCATCTACTGCCACATGACTTAAAATAGTCCTAATTGAATTCATTTTAACAACATGAGAAAATATTTCATCAAAATATATACCTTTCTTTTGTGAAAACTCCTTTACAACAATTCTATCCTTGTACCGCTTTTTGCCTCCATCTTCTTCCTTCAACATGTAAACCCATTTATTATGCAATGCTCTTTTTTCTGTAGGCAACTGAACCAAGTCCCAAGTCTAGTTATTTACCAAGGAATCCATTTCCTCTTTCATTCCTTTCTCCCACTTTTTTTTAGTGTCTACCTACATTGCCTCTTCATAACTTTCTGGTTCACCAGAATCAATCAACAATAAATAATACGATGAAGGAGAGTATCATTTAGGGGGTCTACTTAACCTGGTAGATCTTCTAAAAAAACTTGTGGGAGTTTGAGGTACATGTTGTTCGTGTTGTTGTATATTTTGATTTTCTAGTACCTTTAGAATTTATTTTTTAGTGATCTCATCAAGCACCGTGTATTTTGGTTTTTCTTTTTCCTGTTTCTTTCTCTACAACTGATCTTTGTACATGACTTTCTGATTGAATATGACATCTCTACTCCTAATGATTTTTTGATTTTCATAATCCCATAAGCAATAACCAAAATTATTAACATCGTATCAAATAAAGGTACTCTTCTTGGATTTTGCCTCAAGCTTTGTTCTATTTTCTTTATCAATATGGACAAATGCTTTACAACCGAAAGTCTTCAAAAAAGAATAGTTTACCTTTTTACCTATCCACGCCTCCTCCGGAATTCCACCATCCAAAGAAATTGAAGGTCCTCTATTTATCAAGTAAATATCAATATCTACAACATTTGCCAAAAATTGTAATGGAAACCCTGCATGCAATCTCATACTCCTTTCACGCTCCATGATTGTCCTGTTTATCCTTTCTGACACACCATTTTCTTGTGGTGTTCCTGGAACCGTTTTCTCTCTACAAATCCCATGGTATGAACAATAATCATCAAACTCCTTGCTGCAATATTCACCTCCATTTTTTGATCTGAGACACTTAAACCTTTTTCCTGTCTCATTCTCAACCAAAGCTTTCCATTTCTTAAAAGTGTCAAAAACATCATATTTTTGTTGAATGCAATAAACCCAATTTTTTCTAGTTGTATCATCAATAAAATTAACATAATAACGAGACCCACCAAGAGATGTTACATAAGTTTGTCCCCATACATTTGTATGCAAATATCTAACCTTTCACTCTTCTTTTCTTTTCTAACTCTGAGAAATATGACTCTCTTATGTTTTCCATAAACACATTGCTCACATAAATCCAAATCAATTTATTTAAGATCTGGCAACAAATTCCTTTTGTGAAGTATTTTCATCCCCTTCCCATTCATGTGTCCAAACCTATGATGCCATAGTGTTGTATCCACTCATGTAGAAGCTAAAGAGATAGACAAGTTAGTATTACCAGTACATAAATACAATGTACCTACCTTCTCTCCTTTTTCTATCACTAGTGATCCTTTGGTGACCTTCCATGCCTTATCTGTAAATATAGATATACATCATTCACTTGCCAATTGCCCTATGGAAATTAGATTTTCCTTAGATCTAGAACATGTCTTACCTCTTTCAACAACCATTGGTTTCCATTCTTTTGCTTTATTTGTACCTTACCCATTCCAACAATTTTGCATGGTATACAATCACCCAAATGAACCTATCCAAAATCACCTTGAACATGATCTAGAAAATGTTTCCTATGGGGTGTGGCATGAAATGAAGCCCCTAAATATACTACCCAAGACTCATAAATATTATCTACATAAAGAATCAAAGCATCTTGTAACACATCACATGTTACATTTGCTTCTTGATTTTTCTCTTGTTGTCCATATCTTTGTTTCTTTGGAGCTTTGCAGTCTTTCTTCAGATGTCCTTTCTTCCCACAATTCCGACACTCTATCTTTCCCAGTATAGATTTGGATATGCCCTTTCTATAATTCCCATGGTTCCCTGGGCCCTTTCCTCTATCCTTTTGTCTTCCCTTGTTCTCCACAATCAACACATTACCTAATGTCTCACCTGTACTTTTCCGTCGCATTTCCTCACTAAGGATAACACCAACAACATCATCAAATTTTAGAGTGTTTGAACCAGATACAACGCTACTTACAACCATGACCAAGCCATTCCAACTTTTTGGTTATGAGCACATGATTAGAAGAGCCCTGACCTCATCATCAAAGTCCACTTTTATAGAACTTAGTTGATTAGTAACCGTATTAAATTCATTTAAATGATTTGCAACAAACCCACCCTTTGACATCTTCATATTAAATAATCGCTTCATTAGAAATAATGTTTTGGACTCCGAGGGTTTTTCATACAGTTTATTCAATGCATCCATCAACTCCTTCGTTGTCTTTTCTTTTGAAATATTGAAAGCCACCGATGCTACCAGGCTCAGCTGTATCATTCCTAGTGCCTTTCTGTCAAGAACCTCCCATTCTTCATCCTTCATGGCCATCAAATTCTTTTCTATTCCACTCAATGGTAGGAATAGATCCTTCTGATATAAACAATATTCCATTTGCATCTTCCATAACTGACAGTTTTTCCGTTAAATTTATTGACCCTAAACTTTCCATCTTCTGCCATTTCTCCCACTCGAATGAGGAACCCATTTTTCTTGTGAGTTACCTTTTGCTCTTATACCCGTTGTTAGAAAAATAAGATCATAGAGCAATAAAATAAAACAAATGAGGAAATAAAACACAAAAGATACATAATATAATAGAGACACAAATATACGTGGTTCACCCAGTGTGGGCTACATCCACCAGAGAAATTTCGAGGTCCTTCCTTTTCATTATCCAACAAAATGAAGGGATACAACCTAAAACACACACGTTGTAACTTCCTCTTCTTTCTCTCATAGTCTCCTCTCTCAGAATACAATATTCACAATAATACAAAGCCGCAATACAACTCCCTCATAAGAGGGGGTTTCCTTCTAGGGAAAAACACCCTAAAATAACTTCTATCGTCAAATATGAGACCTTATAATTAATGGTCCAAATTGACTATGAAATTACAATATTTTACAAGGCAATGTTTTCTAATATTTTGCTTCGGGGGCGTTTCCCCTGAATCCCCTACCAGAGGGGGGGGGCTACAAAAATTTTCTCCACCCCCCCTTGGACCCCCCTGGCGATAGTTATGGGGGGAAAGCCCCCCACACCCCCCCATTAGGTAATGAGGTCCAAGCATAGATGAAAAAAACCTTTGAATCAGGAATATAATCAGGCTCCACAACCAACATAAACAAGTACTTATCCTTCCTGGAACGTGACTGCATATCCTTCATCTTTGAAATATGCAACTGAGAGTAGGCTCACTTTAAAATATGGAACATATAACATATGTTCTATTCCGAGAAATCCTCCCAACTCAAGATGGAATATTACATATCCAAACCCTCTTATTGCTTGTCTAGTGTTAGTTCCAGATCCTACATAGCAATCTGTGTCAATCTCTAAGAAATTAAGGAATATTGATCTCATTCCTGTCATGTAGTGAGATGAGCCACTGTCCATGAATCATACCTTGATGTATTCATATGTCACACTGTTAATACCAACCATTAAGAAGTATTCTTTCTCAAATCTTTCAACAAGACTATTAACTTCACTTGGGGTTGCTACCTGTATTCTTGCAAGTGCCTTTACATATTTCTGGTTCTTCTTCAGACATAAGCATGGATAAAGTGTCCAACACTTATATTTATGATGTCCACTCTTACCATAATAAAAGTAGAGTGTCTTGTTCCTATCTTGGAACCACAATCCCTTCTGGTCATCCCCCCTTTTCCTTTGTCTTGAAAAATGACCTTTTCCCTTTGCCTTATTCTTTGATGGATTTTCTTGCAAGGACTTTTTTATTCGACATTTATCCATATTATAGTTACTAGTTCCACAGGAAGAACATGGATACTTAGACCATATGTTCATACCAATATTACTAGTGGGAAATGTCTTCACTCCCTCCTTAGAATGCACATCTCTTCATGGAGATGTCTTACATCTGTTACCTTTCCCTGGGATGGAAGGTAATATTAACTTCTTATGAAGGACCTCTTCATCTGAATTTCTCCTTACTTCAACCATCCTTGATAATTCTCCATCTTTATGGGGAGAATATGAATACAAGGAATCATCTTTGTCAATCATACCTTTTGAAGGAGATAGTTTCTCTTGCATTTGAGAGTTTTCATTCTCTACTTGCCCAACTTCATGGAATGATGCCAATATCTGATCCTTAGTCTGCAAATTTCTTTCCAACTCATGAAAAATACCTATATGGAATTCCTCGTGACATGTCAATTGATCTTGAAGCTCCTTCTGAACTCTCCTTCTGAATTTGTCAATTATTGTCCTTCTGGAGCCTTAAATTCATGAGAGCTTTTTTACCAATAATTGGTCATCTATATTTTCCCTCTCTTGGGTTCATAAAATCCTTGATATCAAAAGAAGACATTTTTTGAACTTTTATAAGTTCACTCTGCATCCCTCAATCTCAACTTCACCCTGCACTTTTCAGATAATAAATATGTGTTTGTATGCCTAAGTTATTTAAGATCTGGTCTAAAGGTCTAACAGAAAGACTATGAAGAATTTTTCTAAGTTTCATGTTCTCTCCATTTTTGAATTATGAATTACTTTCATCATTTATTTCCCTCACCTTCCATCTCCACACTTAACCATTTTTCTCTTTCACCACTCTTCTCCATATGCTCCACTAGTCTCTACACTTAGACGTTTTTGTGACTGTTCCTTCATCTCCTCATCTGGTTCGTGGGTTGGAAGAATCATACATTCCCTCATCTTCTCACACTCCCTCACTTGCCAACCCTCTATCTACATATTACACTCTCTTAACCCCTCTTCCACGCTACTCAACACTTAGATTTTTCTTCAAATTCACAGGTTCAAACATTTTCCTTCCCTTTTCTGTAGCCTTCACATTAAACTTCAAATTCACGGGTTCAAACATTTTCCTTACCTTTTCTGTAGCCTTCACATTAAACTTCAAATTCTGCATTCTACACTTCGACCATCACTTAAATTTTATTCTCATTGGGGATCCTAGGTTCCAAAATGTTCCATTCTTCTAACGCTCACGAGTCTGACCAATCTCCCTTCTATACTTCGTTTCTCTGGACCACTTGTCCAATCACGAGTTGGCAGGTTGGCGAGTTCATGAAAATTTCATGGTTAACTTCACTCACCTCCCTTCCCTTAGCCCCACAAACCCACAAATCCTACAACCAACCTCTCCCTCCTCCCCTCTTTTCCTATTTCCCATACTTAGCCAAATTTTCAAAGCTATTCCAAGGCATGAAAACCAACGAATGAGAATATGACACATGGAAATGAATGAGGTCATGACACATGGAAACTCAACATTAGAGACACGTGACAACATAAATTTGATCCATATTTATGAGAAGAATGAAAGGAATAATAGACTAAATACAATAACATAGAGATACAGAGAACAACAAAAGATATGCAGTGAACAATAACTTCTATTGAATAAATAAAATAGGTTGAAATTGTAAAATTGCAAAACTGAAAACAACTTGATCGAATGGTGGTAACTATCTCTGAAAAGAGATGTGGGTGTTACATGCATCCGTCTGAGAAGAATGGTTACACTAAGTTTCCAGTGGCCTTTTTAACATTACTCATAAATTCCAAAACCCTATATATCCAAAAACCTAACCCTAGGAGATGAAACGCCCAAAGTTATGTGGGCCCCAATGGCTAAGTTGGTACCTCAACTTCCTGGGGTCGTAAATTTTGCATACAACCTTTGTTTTAGGCACGCGATAGCTCGTTAGAAAGGTATTTTCAAGAACTACACATTATGATGTTAAATTGTGACTTTTTCTATAGTTTAACTATGTAAATCCAAAAAAACATTGTTTAGGGCCCCAAAATGGCCCTGGAAGTACAAAAATATGTACTTCCATGGAAAATTCCAAAATAAGCCAGTTGGATTCAGTGGGAGGCCACCAATCTCCACCTGGAAGCTATGTGGGGATTCAGACAACCCCAAAAGTGTAGAACCCACAATTACAAATAATTACAGAAGAACATGCCGAACTAACAACTGTCAAGAGGAGCTAGTTGGAATAGATGGGTGGTCACTAATATCCACCTTGATTAGTCCTCCCCCTTATGAAGCATTGGTCTTCATTGCATTGAGTGCCCCCATCAGGTGAGGAAAATTCTGTTGAATTTGTCCCTAGGTGAGCCACTTTCCTTGGTGTAGGAGTTTCTCTACCTTGAGAACCCGATAAAGTTGGATCCTTTGTTGGCGAGTGCACTTGACCTGTGTGTCCACTATATGATCATTGGATGCATGTTCCATGCAGTCAGGGTTGAGATCTGTTGGTGTCAACTGTTCTACAATCTTTGAGGTGTCTAATAATGGTGGAAATTATGGCTGAAGGAAGTCCACATTGAATAATGGGTGCAAACCAAGGAAGGTTGGAGTGTTGAGCTCAAAATCATTGCTACCCATAGCCTTGGTGATAGTGTAAGGCCCATAGATAAGTGGGAGGATCTTCTGATGGGTCCATGTAAGGTGCTCTTTCTGCAAATGTAACTAGAACTTGTCTCCCACTTGAAACTGGTGCGGTACCCGATGTTGATTATGGCACTACTTGTACTTAGCATTAGCTTTCTGCAAACTTTCAGGGACCTGTTAGTGGATGTGTTGAATCTGCTCAATGAATCTGGTGGATTTGTCTGCCTCAGAATTAACATGGGAAGATTCTTCATGTGTGGTTGCAAGAGGTAGTGCAACATCAATGGGACCCAAGGGTTGGAATCTCATCCCCACCTGAAATGGGCTATGGCCAGTGGAGCTATGGAGAGCCTTGTTGTCGATGTGATGAACATAGGAAAGTCTCTCATCCCATGTACATGGATGATTAGAGTTTTACATGCACATGATGTGCACAATCATATGATTAATGAACTCTGTCTAGCCATCGGTTTGGGGGTGGAAAGAAGTGTATTTAGTGAGATTGGTGTCCAACAATGACCAAAGACTTGACCAAAATGTGTTGAGGAACCTGCTATCCTGATCTAAGATGACGGTTTGTGGTACCACAAAATGGACCCACACCCATTCAAAGAAGAGCTTGGTAGTATCTGTCGCTGTGATGCTTTCTTGCAGGCTATGATAATGGCCATCTTTGAAAACTGATCGACCACCAAAAATACACAATCATTTCCATTCTTGGTGGATAGAAGGCTAGACATGTAATCCATCGATATGGATTCCCAAGGAATATCGAGAGTTGGAAGAAGGGTATATAAGCCTTTCTTGTTGATGGCTGGCTTGGCAATGGCACAAGCAGTGCAAGATCTGAAATACTTGCTGACATATTGTTGAAGTTTTGGCCAATAAAAATGTTTTTGTACAACGAACACAATTTTATCCACACCAAAATGTCCTACCATCTGACTATAGTGAGTCTCCCAAATCATCTTTGCACGCTCTCTTATTGGAACACAACAATGGCCTAGATGACATAACAATCCATCCTGGATGTGAAAATCAGTGGCATTCGCTCCTGTAACCAAGAGATGATAGGTGGTGGTGAAGTCAGGGCCACCCTGATAAAGTTGGGGCCACTCAAATGCCTCATGCCCACAAGAATGGAGCATTGTGGTGAGTGCAACAATGGGAGGGTGACTAAGACAGTTAGCGACACAATTTGTGCTCCATGTTTTATACTTGATGTTGAGATGGAACTGTTGTAGGTATGTGGACCACTTTTGATTGTGGTCATTCTGCAACTTCCCATGTGTCTGCATGAACTACAGAGGCTTGTGATTAGTGTGGATGATTGTCTCCTTTCCCATAATGTAATTTTTCCATTGACGACATTCTTGCATAGTTGAATACATTTCTTTGTCATAGGTGGGGTATTTTCGGACAATATCTGAGAGTGTTGTTGAGGAAAAGATATGAATTGATATTACTCAAGCATTTTTAGACTTTACTTGGCTAAAGTAAAGTAGATGGGAATATCACCCTACATTTATAGCCAACAAAAATATGTATCCTAACTCACAAGTATTAATTACAAGTGCTTAGACTAGTTTTTTGTCAACAAAAAGCTTGCTGGAAATTCACTTTTTATGTATTTTTCTGAAAATATCAGTTGTTGAAAATAAATATAAGAACAGAAGCAAAGACACCAAGATCATAATCAAGATAGATGAGACATAAATCAATCCTTTATTTCATTCCATTTCACCAAAGAGTCATTGTCTTTACAAAACTTCACACATAAATTTTGGACCAAAGTCAAACTTAGAAGTCCCCGATGGAACATACAAAAGGGCGTCTGACAAAAAACCAAAACTGAACACTAAAAGATGGATCAGCTTGCCACATATTTCTGCCCACTCGACTCTACACAATATCCTTTATCAGTCATGAAAGTTAATTCACAAAAAAAAAGCTTACACATACTATCAAAGATAGATCAACACCTCTAAAGAACAAGTGTCTGAATGATTTGATTCAACCCTGAATATTGTTGTCTACAATAAGATTCTTCTATCACAAAAGAGAATTAGGCTATGATGAATATATGAATGAATGAAAGTTGAACTATCTCAACATAAACTCAAAGAGAAAATAGTAGCATGCTTTGTGCTTCTATCCTCCCCCTGTTCCTCCCCTTAGTTCAGTTTTTAACAATTTAGAATTGGTTAGAGTAGTTGAACTAACTTATTAGTTAATCTAACATAAGGCCTTAACTAACTTATGTTAAGGAGGGGGGGAAAAGTAATAATCATAATAGGGTCATAATTAAATAATAACTAATAGTTGGGATCCCCTTGTGACTCCCCTAGTGATAACAATTATCACATCATAACATAATCCACTTGTTAAGAAAACACACCCCTTGTGCCTCCCTTCAAAACATATTTTCCTTTGACAATTTTAGCTCATAAAACTTGAAAATAATTCAGAGTAATACTCATATATCCAAAATAAGACTTGCTGTCCAAAATAAAACATGTTGTCCAAAATAAAGCATGCTGTCCAAAATCCATGGAGTCCATTGTCATAAAACAATAGATAACATAAAAATTAAAACCCATATTTTCCAGTCTGTGAAGAAACCCTTCCTTGGTTGTTGCTGTCACCTCCTGATTTCCATGAAATTGCCTTGAGCTGGGCAGTGCCTTTAGGTTTTATCTCACTGATCACATGGGAACAATCATCCCTCAGATGCATCTGTGAAGACACTAATTTGTTAGAGTCATCAGAGGGTGACGAAGGGGAAACGATGGCTTTTCCTTTATCTAATGCATGGCATGCTTCATTCTTCGATCTCTTGCTGGAAAGGGAATATTTAAATGGTGAATGGTTAGGGGCATCTTGGACAATGGGGTTTAATAGTGGAGGAGTAGGCAAAGATTAGTTTGGCCATCCACGGTGTTGGGAGACTGCTGGGTAGAAAATCTCGTGCCACCCATCATATTCTGGGACTTCAGGCTGTAAAGATACACAAGGAGGCACATGTATACCAGGGGCTTGAGGGGATTGGAAGGGAGGCCTTTCAGGCCTCAGTTGGACTATTCCCTGTCTAATCCAATTAAATAATCCAGCATGGAACAATTTTCCTAGCTCTTCAGAATCAACATCAAAATGTATTGAGAACCTAGGCCTCCTTGGGCCTCGGTTCTAGTTACATCTACCTCTGTTTCCTCAGCCATGGCTTCCCCAACTAAAAAAAATCATCCTGCATATGTTAACAATTAGAAAATAGTCTTTTAAATAACCATGCATGACAACTCCTTGAAAATATGAAATAGATTTGGCTCAGAATGTATCAGGCTCATGTAATCCATGTTGCACGAAATTGCAAGTAGTCGACGCTCCCCAGTGTATCGTGACAAGGGACTAATCGCCTCTCGTGGATCCTTGAAATCTGGCGGTGGTGAGTTTACCAATCACCCGCGAGTTTTGGTGTAATGGCAATCGTACTACCAACAAATGGTATCAGAGCTAGAGGTTAAGAGTTCGATACACACTTGGCTCGCACTGAGGGGGAGATTGTTTCACAATTGCAAGTAGTCAACACTCCCCGATGTATTGTGACGAGGGACTAATCACCTCTCGTGGATCCTTGAAATATGGTGGTGGTGATTTTACCAATCACCCACGGGTTTTGGTGTAATGACAGTCGTACTACCAACAATCCAATCCATACAAATTGTTCTAATGTTAATTAATGAGCAGGGGGGGGGGTGGAAAAAATGTTCACGAATGCATGAGGGGCTTGTAATTAGTTAAAATATGATATAATGAAAGGGAAGAGATATGGTCACTTCTCAATGATAACAACAATCAACTGTAAGAAAACCAATAAACCTCACTGCAATCCACACAAAATTCTGCCACTTTTATCCAATATAACACAAAATTTTCCTTAGCTGTGATCAATATCAGAACAGGGGGTGAACAAAATGAATATGGGATATGTGAGGGGTTTATAATTAGTGGAAAATGAGATCATGAGGGGGAAAAAATGTTTACTGTTCATGAGATTAATCAAGAAATCCATAACATATTTTGCAGTAAGGAAAATATGCATCAACCAACAATCAGATGATTGAGTAATAGTTCTTGTGCATTTGTTTAATTTCACCGTCCATTAATATCCAACACGATGTCATTACAAAATAGAAGTACTTCACACAATTTGTAAGAGGTTATGTTTCTTTTATTCGAACATTCTGCATGTTATAACAGTCAATCAACATCACTCAATCTGTAACCATTAACATCCACCATTTCCATACACTTCCCCAATCCACATCTATATTTGAAAGCAATAATGAAGTCTCTACTTCTGTTAATAGAGCCAATCAAGCTTTGTAATGATATTCGTTCCCATACATATATATGCAGTAGAAAGATCAAAATGATCAAGACCTCACATGTCACGCCTGAAAGGCAATTGACTATAACCAATAATCATCATTTAGACACAGGCTATGCAGAAGAAAATTTTTGAAACCATGTAACCATGCCACTGTGAAACAAATATCTCAGTGCGACTTAAAACTGAGCCAAACATCCCACACAAATTTCATCAACAATGATCAATTTGCAAAAATATAACGCACTTAGAATTCAGGAGTATCACTGGGCATACAAAACAAGCCATCAATACGTGGTGCACAACTGAGAGGATTCCTCAGTGTCATAATTCCCATAACCACACAACAATATATAACCATGATATAACTCAAAAACTTCATTCTGGGCCATTTATTAAGTCGCTTGTGAGTGACCAGGCTGCACACATTCAAGTGTATTCTAGCAATGACAAAAGATGCAGTAAACATATCCAATCCAATCTTCTAATTCTCAAAACATTATCTACAGGACGCGACATGTGTGAACAACACCAAACCCCTGTTACTAATGCCAACCATTATCTGAACATCATAAGCACCACTATAACGGCTGTATAATAACTAACGATTCGACACTGTGGTAAAGGAAACAATAGACCAAACAAGCGTGATAACAGTGTATGCCCATGAACCAAAACAAAAATGACAGAGGTCCTTTCATAACCAAAAACTAATTCTTTGACAACAGGTTGGCGACTATGACCCTTAGAAGTGCAATTGGTAATGCGGGGCTCATGCCATTATCACAGAGGTAGTGGCCAAAAACCATACTAACACGACTGCTATACGAATCACGGGTGAGACTGTATTCGAAGTAATGGGCCACAATAAACTTAACATGCCCGAAAAACTTCTTATGCAACTTTGGTCTAGACGGTTTATGGGTTTGCACAGTAGCCATCACAGAAAATATGGGGCACTGAATATGGTGGAACTTCGATACTAAAGGCACGCGCTTAGGGAGGACCATGATGCTTGTGAACGGGAGGCATTTCCTTGACAGAGTTGAACAAGGTTCTAATTAAACCTAGGAACCATGAAGACAATCATCCAACCAACCTTCTAAAAAAAACATTTAACCAAACACAGTGGTAACAAAACTATCACCCAAGAAGGCCACCAACTCTGATGAACTCACAACGATTATACATAGAACTATTAATTTTCCATTCAAAGCTGAAACCACACAGTTGCAACACTCAGGACAACACAAACCCAAACAACTGAGCCAAAAACATTTCATAACCAGAGTGAAGTAAAGAATGGCTAAAAGAGACATACATGTCAATCGAAAAACTTAAGACGAGAAGCGATCGAGCAGTTTCACCCTGCTGAAAATTCAGAGCATGAACAAAACAACCAGATCAAACAATGGTCCAATTAGGGTGGTGACCAATGGGAAGGGTAAAGGTGACATGAAGTAAATGCATGATGCCTCCACCCATATCACATTTACTCCATAGTACATGCCAACGAGCCCCCCATTAACATCATTAATCAACCAATGCATCGAGAATATCAACACATTTAAACCATAACATAATCAAAGTTCCACAATTCAACCATTTGCATTGTTACCTTGATAAATGCACCACCCATGTCATAACTCAAATAAATCACTTGACAACTATACAATAGAATCTTCACTAATAGCATAATCACCATAAAAAATTGCAAGCCATTACTTCCATGAGCCACCAAGGTTCATAAGATATGCATATCAACTACCGATTGCATCAACCAATGCATAATCATTGTATTATCTCCCTACCAAAATGCGCCACTAAAATTTCCACCGTATGCATATAAAATACAATTTAACAATATTTCATAGCCATTTTCTTGTTAGTTAGGAGTTAACCACTATCAACAAGCATTTTCATGCATATAGTATCGCAGAGCTAGGTCTCTTTTTCATTAGATATAGTATTTTGTTTTTCCTCAAAGTGCCCTTTTGCGATTTTCACTAACATTTGTTGTGCAGGTGCGAGAAGAAAAAATACCATAATGAATAGTAGGTTGTAGTATCATGAAAGAAATATTCCCAAAGCTTAACTAATGCCATCCATATTCTCGTCAACTGTGTAAACCCCTGTAGCTCATCATCATAAAACGAACAGACCTGATCTTCAAAAGTCCAAGAGGGTCCCACCTACTAGCATTATTTAGTCTTATATAATAATAGGATTTAGCAACAACTTTGCGGGTGAATTTACGTTGACGTTTTCAATCATCAACAAACTGGTGACTCCACAAAGAAATTTGTTTTCAATAGATTGGAACTTAGAACTCATGGTTTCTCAGACCAAGAACAATAATTTCAAGAATATGTGACTTGAATGATTATGCAACAGGGGGGGAAGTGAGGAGATTGAATGGAAAAGTGACCGGGAATTTAGGAATAACTCCTGAAAAATGTTATTCACGAGGGGTTTTACCGTTATATGCATAATCATTTTCCTGTGATGTTATCTCAACTTGAAATGGGGGGCTTAGAGATTTTCTCTTAAGATCTTGATGGACGAAGAAATGGGAAGAAGAAGTGGGAAACACCCAACTCTTTATATGACAACAGTGAAAAAAAATATAGTAATTTCCAAGGGTCCTTTAGAGACGACATCATAACAGATGCATAAGCTTGATTGTTATAGAATAACAATGCTTGCAGGAGTGTCACTATGGAAAACATGATCCAACATCCTAATTCAAGAACTCTAAAATATGATAAAGACCAAAATCCAACAGAAATAATAGTGCATAAATCAAAACAACAACAGTAAAGGTAGAACCATTCAGAAAGTAGAAAATAAAATTCAACTCAAAAAGTAGAAATCAAAGTGCTGTAAAGCAGAAAAAAAAGCACAAAAATGGGAAGTAGAGCTAAACTTCTAGTATACAGAAGAATACCATTAGCAAAATGTATTCACGCTGGCCCCTCGCAATATTTCAAACGAGGACTGCTAATGGTGTGGGAAAACCATTGTCTTTGTAATTCCTTTAAAATTTATGAGTTAGTGTCCAAGACAAAAGTAATCTGGAAATGGCCTAACACTTGAAATCCTGATGTAGCTATCAACCCTTTGAAGGATATGATTAAATAATCAAGTTAAGCATGGAGACTGACCAATTTATCGAAAATTGTGTGTATATGCCTTCTCAAGGCGATACTTGTATCAAATAATTCAGAGGGCAGGGAATTGTAATACATAGTATCGTGATTAGTAGTGAAAGTGGTTTTGTGATAATTTTCCCCTTCCACCTTGATTTTATTGTAACCAAAGAAACTGTCAAGTAAGGGCTCCAAGTATATGTAAGATAGATAGAGAGGTAGTGGAGGGGCTCAGAGGGCCCATAGTGATGATAGTGGAGACCATTCAATGTAAGGTGGACTAGGTCCACTATATTATTAAATAAGGCCCACTATGGTAGTTAGATATAATAAATGGGTAATTAGATATAATAAATGTAAGATGACTTCTTGGAAGGTTCTACTTCTAGAAGATTCCTCCTCTAGAATGTTCTTAGGTGATGGTAGCACTATATAAAGGGGTTCAAGAAATGTAATGAGATATGAAGAGAATTATTGTATTTGGAGCGGTAGCACAATAGGAGGATGAGGCAAGTGAACAGGAGAGGATCCCTTCCATAATAGGATCTATTGTATGGTGTTTCCCTACCTCAAGGGTTTGATAGTAATAAAATAAATTTTGCATATTGTTATTGTATATCTGTTGTGATGCTTTTGTATTCAGTCTTTGGTTCTTAACAAGTGGCATCATAGCACTTTCCTTGGCAGACATTGTGGGCAAATATTTTTTATTTTTGCAGATTTGTTTTTCGGAGAAGAAAAAAGAGGGCCGCGAAATTTAGGAACTTTTCGGTATATTTTTGTGTAAAATTTGTAGAAAAAAGTTGTATATCTGAGTTCCTCTCAGAAAAACACCCAAGTTGACAAAAAATATCATCCGAAACGGAGTCCATAAGGTCAAGATATTGAAGTTTTAAAATCTGCAATTTTTCAGGGTTTTTTCCGCGGACGATGGCACGATTTGTTTTTATTTTTGTTACAGTTGGAGGCCTAATTTTCTCAAACAAATTACATATCTGAGTTCCTCTCAAAATTTCACCCAATTTCAAAAAAACAATCAGTCGAAACGGAGTTTGGGAAGTGAAGTTATGAGCATTTTAAATTCAACAGTTTTTTAGGGTTTTTTTAGAAAAACCTGCGATTTTCTATTGTAACTTATTGTTCTATTTTTTTTGGGTTTTTTCATGATGGCTGTGGGGCCGAAGGGTTCATAGGGTGCTCAGATGGATATTTCTTCTCAAAGCCTCAAAGAAATTCTTGAAGCATTCAAATCTCAATTGTATGACACATTGTGTGACACATTGCATGACAAATTTCATGACCTTGCAGATGGCCTCAATAATAGTTTTCGTAGTTAATTGGATATCATGCATGAGAGATTTAT
Source organism: Picea engelmannii (assembly GCA_009831015.1). Lineage (NCBI taxonomy): Eukaryota > Viridiplantae > Streptophyta > Pinopsida > Pinales > Pinaceae > Picea > Picea engelmannii. The sequence continues at coordinate 348,826 of ML779440.1, read as the reverse complement.
TATGGCAGACATCAGGGATGAATATAATCAAGAAATATATGCTTGGTATGATTTTGAGGATGATTGTGATGATTGGTACATGGATAGTTGTCATTTCTGGGATGACAACCACTTCCATATTTTATTTGATGACTCTATTCCACCTTCTATAGAGAACATTAATGCCCCACATCAGGAGCTAGTTACCAGCGTTCAGTCTGCATATTTTACAATGGTATTGCTTCTTCCAGATTCATCTTTGATCCTTTCCCACTATGTGGATGAATATTCTTATTTGGATCCACATGATAGGTGTCAGTATTGGGAGCATCATTTTCAGTTGGTTATTGGGTGCCGATATCTTCCGTGTAGAGTTCACATGAGCACTTGGACATGTGACCTTGGTTTACAATGGCGGTTGGAATACTTCAGCATGATGGATTTCCTTTCTACATGGGACTTTGGTTCTTTAGTTTTCTTCAGCATTATGGTCCACAATTATCCATGGGACCCTGGTATATGGTTGTACATCAAGCGTTGAGGACACTGCTTTCATAAGGGGGATGGAATGTAAGGTAGCTAGAGAGGTAATGGAGGGGCTCAGAGGGCCCATAGTGATGATAGTGGAGACCATTCAATGTAAGGTGGACTAGGTCCACTATATTATTAAATAAGGCCCACTATGGTAGTTAGATATAATAAATGGGTAATTAGATATAATAAATGTAAGAGGACTTCTTAGAAGGTTCTACTTCTAGAAGATTCCTCCTCTAGAATGTTATTAGGTGATGGTAGCACTATATAAAGGGGTTCAAGCAATGTAATGAGATATGGAGATAATTATTGTATTTGGAGTGGTAGCTCAATAGGAGGATTCCCCCTCGAAGAGGCAAGTGAACAGGAGAGGATCCCTTCCATAATAGGATCTATTGTATGGTGTTTCCCTACCTCAAGGGTTTGATAGTAATAAAAGAGATTTTGCATATTGTTCCTATATATCTGTTGTGGTGATTTTGTATTCAGTCTTTGGTTCTTAACAATATAACTCTACGATCTATTGTTGAAACATTTTCATATTGAGAGGAGGGAAAGGATTTCTTATAATTTCTTGCCTGAATGTTTGAAGACTAGTGCAGGTCCTAAAATTATTAGGGGTCTTCAAAGCAGGTTCCCACTTTGAAACCCCTTCATGGTGGACTGAAAAAAACATTTAAGTCCTTAAGAAATCTCCCAACTCCCTTCGAAAGGTTGCTTTGAGTGCAGAGTTAACAAGTTTCTGTTTTTCCTAGTTGTTTTCATAGTACACTGAACAAGACCTGGATCAAAACCACGGAGATCCACATTAAACCAAGCAGAAACCTTTTGAAGTCCACCAAATAACCCAGCAAAACTCATATCTTCTTCCTGTTTTTCTTTATTGCCTCCAATACTCAAGGAAAACGAACTCTCGAGAGGAGTCAATCCTTTAATAATTTTTTTATTTTCTACAGATATAATCTCCTCATAATTGAGAGGTTCATTTTGAATGACAACACAACCGATTTCATTGTTAGGGATGGCCTTCCATGGTTCTTCGTTCTCAGAAATGTATGAATGATGTAGAGATTGAAAAGCACAATCAGGCTAGTGAGGCAAGAGCTGCTGAGTAGGAGAGGTTGCGAAGACAACTAATTGATCAGCTATAGAATTCAACTCCTTCCTAACCTGAGTGATGTTAAAAGATAGGAGATTCGAGAAAAGTGCCCAAATAGTTTGGGAATATTGTTCCATCAGCTTGTTGCTAGGAGAGCATGTCTTACATATCAGGTTTACAACAAGCTCAGAATGTTTGAAAATTGAAAGGTGACCACAACCAAGATTAAGGGCATTCTAAATGCCTAACAACAAAGCTTCGAACTCAGCGACATCATTTGAGCAAGAAAACTCCAACTTGTATCACAGATTATGAATCTTTCCTGCAGGGGAAACTAAGATAATACCAGCCCCGTTACCCTCATTTGAATGTGAACCATCGAAGTGCATATGCCACAATTCATCCTCTAAATCAATTATTTCCAGAGGAATGTCATCCTCTTCAACGAATATGGAATACACTCCTAGGTCTTCTTCGATATAGTTTACACTAGATTGCAGAACATTCTCTGTGTAGGGTGAGATTCTTCCTTCTCTAAGGACTATGATATTCTTTCCATTCTGAGGAATGGATAAATGTGTCTCACCGAGCGAGAGGTATCCACCTGTTAGGGCTTGCCAATCTCTCCCCAAGATAATTGAGTAATTGCTTACAAGCATATCGATCACTTGAATGTTGAGCATTGTCCTTATCTCATGATGAGTGCATAAAACCAAGGTTACATCCTTAATCTTACCTATGGTTTTTTGTTCTAGACTATTATAGGAGAGCATGCTTCTGGCATTTCCGTTTGTACAAGACAAGCCTAGTTCTTCCATAATAATCTTCGACATCACACTTCGGCTCGAACCGCCATCAATGAGGCAAAAATGGACAATTTTATCCATGATCTTTATAGAAATAAAGAAAGGGGGATTTTTTACAGGGTATCTAAAATTATTTACACCTACTTTATTTATAGAAGAATCCTCTTCATCTACCTCTTCGAAAAAATTGGCTACAACGAAATCTTTTCCTTCCATGAATTGTTTCAGATGCATCTGTTGTTCAGGGATGGAAACCATGTCTAAGAGGGTTGCATCTGCCTTAATGTTGGCCAATTGATTTAGGATAATGTATTTGGAAGAGGGGGGAGAGGGAGTGATTCTTTGACTCTCAGGAATTTTAGGAGCATGGGGTGCAACAGTGGTTGAGGATGAACTCGAGCTAGAAGAACTGCAAGGAGGGTCAAATTTGTCTTTTGGGGCATAGGATTTGTTCCTAGTGTTGATGACCATGACATCTTCTGGCTCAGAAGAATCTAGGACAATGGTAGTGGCTTCTCATATTTTACCAAAGATCTTGTCTCTGGCACTCTTCCTTACCTCACATGTGGTTTCTTCATGGTGTTCCTCGCAAAAGTTACACCAACTCCGAGGTAGGATAACCTTCGAATGGAAGTTATTTTCAACCAAACTTCTAAAAGGAGGGGCAGAAGAGAATGAAGCTCCAGGGGTGAGAGGGTTGACAGTGCCTTTCCACTCAAAATATATCATACGGTTTCTCATATCTTGTACCAGATGTAGGAGAGCGGACATATCTGTCTGCCTAACTGATTCTCCCTGAGGTAGACCAGTTCGTTCAAGATGTTCCTCATACTCTGAGTAAGTGTGCAGAGAGGAACTGAGATTATCTATGGATTTTTCTTCAAGCATGTGATGGTAAGGATAAGGTAATGCATGAAGGTGGATTGGTTCTGAGGGCAGATAAGTTTGGGGATTTGATTATACAACTTGGTGAAACACAAATTGAAAGACCTGATGGTCTCACCATCTTTGTAAGTGACATTATTATACTCCCTTAACTTATCAATAGGGCTTTTGGACTGCCCATAAGTGGATTAGAACCAATAAATTAACTCCTCCCAAGTAGACATGATCTTAGGATGAAGGTCAAAACATTCAGATGCAGCCTTTCCTTCCAAGGAATTGATGAACAAGTGCATGCAAGTGTCATTTTCATTAGCCCCTATATTATGACAAGCATTTGAAAATTCCACTAGGTGTTTATTAGTATTGACAGTGTTATTTCCTGAAAAATTAGGAAAATGCTCTTTAAACTTCGTAAGCGGATGAGTAGTAGGTGCTAAGTTAAGAGGAGAGGACACATGCCATGGTGTGGTTGTGGCATCTTCTTCAAACTGAAAAAGGCCATACTTTTTAATTATTTTTGCGGGGTTTGTAGTAGATTAGACAAGGATATGGTGGTTGTACAAGCTACCAAGCACTGATGACGATGAATATTGGGAATATGGAGCACTTCCAGTGCCACCAGAGCCACCACTAGATGTCATTCTGTGGATGATAGATGAGGGAAAGAAAGACGAGCTGGACGAATCAGATAAAGTTCTCCTTAGAGAACTTTGTTGGGCATATAACACAACATTTCTCCTTCCTATTTCAGAAATAGGATTGATTTCAGGTGACAAGCCTCTTCTTCTACTAGAATCACGAGAATCTAAGGACATGAAAGAAATGCCAAAACTGAAGAAACGAAAGGTTATTGCTGATTTCTGGGCTGCCTACATCTAGCTTCCAATTTTTCTTGGACACTAATATCTCTTTCAATTTATTCCCAAGAACGTTTAAGCTCAACACAGGTCCTAGCAGTGTCTAAAATAGTCTGAACCAGGTTCAAAGCAATGCTGGTCTGATCTTGGAGACCGGGCTCAAGATTGGGCTACCTTGCGACAGGAACAATCATTAATAACCAACAGTCCAAGAGTCAAAATAGAAAAAAAAAGATGTATCAATGAAAATAGAGTATAAAAATCAACCACAGAGATATCAAAGATCTCCCCAGTATGGTCACCAAATAAATTTTGAGGAAAAGATATGAATTGATCTTACTCAAGAATTTTCAGACTTTACTTGGCTAAAGTAAAGTATACAAGAATATCACCCTATGTTTATAGCCAAGAAAAATATGTATCCTAACTCACAAGTATTAATTACAAGTTCTTAGGCTAGTTTTTTGTCAACAAAAAGCTTGTTGGAAATTCACTTTTTATGTATTTCTCTGAAAATATCAGTTGCTGAATATAAATATAAGAACATAAGTAAAGACACCAATATCATAATCAAGATAGATGAGACATAAAGAAATCATTTATTTCATTCCAGTTCACCAAAGATTCATTGTCTTTACAAAACTTCACATGGAAATCTTGGACCAAAGTCAAACTTAGAAGTCCCTGATGAAACATACAAAATGACCTTTGACAGAAAACCAAGACTGAACTCTAAAAGTTGGATCAGCTTGACATAGATTGCTTCCCACTCGACCCTGGACAATATTCTTTATCAGTTATGAAAGTTAATTCACAAACAGACAAGCCTACACAGACTACCAAAGATAGATCAACACCTCTGAAGAACAAGTGTCTGAATGATTTGATTTAGCCCTGAATATTGTTGTCTACAATAAGATCCTGCTATCACAAAAGAGAATTAGGCTATGATGAATATATGAATAAATGAAACCTAAACTATCTCAACATAAACTCAAAGAGCAAACCTTAGCATGCTTTGTGCGTCTATCCTCCCCCTATTCCTCCACTTAGTTCAGCTTTTAACAATTTAGAATTGGTTAGAGTAGTTGAACTAACTTATTAGTTAAGCTAACATAAGGCCTAAACTAACTTTAGTTAAGGAGGGGGGGGGGGGAAGTAATAATCATAATAGGGTCATAATTAAATAATAACTAATTGGTGGGACTCCCTTGTGATTCGCCTAGTGATAACAATCATCCCATCATAACATAATCCATTTGTTAAACAAACACACCCCTTGTGTCTCCCTTCAAAACATATTTTCCTTTGACAATTTTAGCTCATAAAACTTGAAAATAATTCAAACTAATACTCATATATCCAAAATAAGACCTACTGTCCAAAATAAAACATGCTATCCAAAATAAAACATGATGTCCAAAATCCATGGAGTCCACTGTCATAAAAGAATAGATAACATAAAAATTAAAACCCATATTTTCCAATTTGTGAAGCAACCCTTCCTTGGTTGCTGTTGTCACCTCCTGATTTCCCTGAAATTTCCTTGAGTTGGGCAGAGCCTTTAGGCTTTATCTCACTGATCACATGGGAAATATCATCCCTCAGATGCATCCATGAAGACATGGATTTGTTAGAGTCATTGGAGGGTGAGGAAGGGGCAACGATGGCTTTTCCTTTATCTAATGCATGGTGGGCTTCAGTCTTCAATCTCTTGCTGGCGTGGGAAGATTTCAATGGAGAATGGTTAGGGGTAGCTTGGACAATGGGGTTTAATGGTGGAGGAGCAGGCAAAGATGAGTTTGGCCAGCCACGGTGTTGGGAGATTGCTGGGTGGACAATCTCCTGCCACCCATCATTTTCCAGGACTTCAGGCTGTAAAGAGACATGAGGAGGCACAGGTATATCGGGGGCTTGAGGGGCTTGGAAGGGAGGCCTTTCAGGCCTTGGTTGGAATATTCCCTATATAATCCAATTAAAGAATCTAGTATGGAACAATTGGCCCAGCTCTTCAGAATCAACATCAAAATGTATTGAGATCCTAGGTCTCCTTGGGCCTCGGTTCCAGTTACCTCTACCTCTGTATCCTCGGCCATGGCTTCCCCGACTGAAAAAACTCATCCTGCATATGTTAACAATTAGAAAATAGTCTTTTAAATAACCATGCACCAAAAATCCTTAAAAATATGAAATAAATTTGTCTCAGAATGTATCAAGCTCATGCAATCCAATCCATACAATTTGTTCTAATGTTAATCAATGAGCTGGGGGTGGAAAAAATGGTCAGGGATACATGAGGGGTTTGTAATTAGCAAAAATATGATATAATGAAAGGGAAGATATATGGTCATTGCTCAATGATAACAACAATCAACTGTTAGAAAACAAATAAACCTCACTGCAATCCACACATAATTTTGCCACTTTTATCCAATCTAACACAATATTTTATGTAGCTGTGATCAATATCAGAACATGGGGTGAACAAAATGAATATGGGATATGTGAGGGGTTTATAATTAGCGGAAAATGAAATAATGAGGGGGAAAAAATGTTTACTGTTCATGATATTAATCAAGCAATCCATAACATATTTTGCAGTAAGGAAAATATGCATCAACCAACAATCAGATGTCTGAGTAATAATTCTTGTGCATTTGTTTAATTTCACTGACCGTTAATATCCAACATAGTGTCATTACAAAATAGAAGTACTTTACACAATTTTTAAGAGGTTATGTTCCTTTTATTCGTACATTCTGCATGCTATAACATTCAATCAACAACACTCAATCTGTAACCATTAACATCCACCATTTCCATACATTTCCCCAATCCACGTCTATATTTGAAAGCAGTGTTTCCAAAAACTAATAATGAAGTATCTACTTATGTTAATAGAGCGAATCAATATCTGTAATGATATTTGTTCCCATACATATATATGCAGTAGAAAGACCAAAATGATCAAGACCTCACATGTCACGCCTGAAAGGCACATGACTATAACCAACAGTCATCATTTAGACACAGGCTATGCAGAAGCAAATTTCTGAAACCATGTAACCATGCCATTGTGAAACAAATATCTCAGTGCAACTTAAAACCGAGCCAAACATCCCACACAACTACCATCAACAATGATCAATTTGCAAAAAGATAACGCACTTAGAATTCGGGAGTAGCACTGGGCATACAAAACAAGCCATCCATACGTGGTGCACAACTAAGAGGATTCCTCATTGTCATAATTCCCATAACCAAACAACAATATATAACCATGATATAACTAAAAAACTTCATTCTAGGCCATTTATTAAGTCGCATGTGAGTGACCAGGCCGCACACTTCTAGCAATGACAAAAGATGCAATAAACATATCCAATCCAATCTTCTAATTCTCAAAACATTATCTACAGGATGCAACATGTGTGAACAACACCAAACCCCTGTGACTAATTCCAACCATTATCCGAACATCATAAGCACCACTCTAACGACTGTATAATAACCAACAATTCGACATTGTGGTAAGGGAAACAATAGACCAAACAAGCGTGATAACGATGTATACCCACGAACCAAAATGAAATGCTAGAGGTCCTTTCATAACAGAAAACTGATTCTTTGACAACAGGCTGGCGACTATGATCCTTAGAAGTGCAATTGGCAATGTGGGGCTCATGCCATTATCATAGAGGTAGTGGCCAAACACCATACTAACACGACTGTTATACGAATCATGGGTGAGCCTGCATTCAAAGTAATAGGCCACAATAAAATTAACAAGTCCGATAGACTTCTTATGCAAATCTGGTCTGGAGGGTTTATGGGTTTGCATAGTAACCATTGCAGGAAGGATGGGGCACCAACTATGGTGTAACTTTGGGGCTGAAGGCACGTGCTTAGGGAGGACCATGATGCTTGTGAACAGGAGGCATTTTCTTGACAGAGTTGAATAGGGTTCTAATTAAACCCAGAAACTGCAAAGACAATCATCCAACCAACCTTCTAAAACAAACCTTTAACTAAATGCAATGGTAACAAAAATATCACCTAGGAAGGCCACCAACTTCGATGAACTCACAACAATTATACACAAAACTATCGATTTTCCATTCAAAGCCGAAACCACACAGTTGCAACACTCAGGAAAATACAAACCCAAACAACTGAGCCAAAAACATTTCATAACCAGAATGAAGTCAAGAATGGCTAAAAGAGACATACGTGTCAATCGAAAACCTTAACACAAGAAGTGGTCAAGCAGTTTCACCTTGCTGAAAATTCGGAGTGTGAACACAATAGCCAGATCAAACAATGGTCCGATTAGGGTGGCAGCCAATGTGAAGGGTAAAGGTGACGTGCAATAAATGCACATCACCTCCACCCATATCACATTTACTCCATAGTACATGCCAATGAGGCCCCCATTAACACCATTAATCAACCAATGCATCGAGAATATCAACACGTTTAAACCATAACATAATCAAAGTTCCATAATTCAACCATTTGCATCGTTACCTTGCTAAATGCGTCACCCATGTCATAACTCAAATAAATCGCTTGACAAATATACAATAGAATCATCACTAATAGCATAATCACCATAAGGAATATCAAGCCATTACTTCCATGAGCCACCAAGGTTCATAACATATGCATATCAACTACCGATTGCATCAACCAATGGATAACCATTGTATTATCTCCCTGCCAAAATGCACCACTAAACTTTCGACCATATGCATATAAAATGTAACTTAACAATATTTCATAGCCATTTTCTTTTTAGTTAGGAGTTAACCACTATCAACAAGCATTTTCATGCATATAATATCGCAGAGCTAGGTCTCTTTTGCATTAGATATAGTATTTTGTTTTTCCTCAAAGTGCCCTTTTGCAATTTTCACTAACATTTGTTGTTTAAGTGTGAGAAGAAAAAATAACATAATGAATAACAGGCTATAGTATCATTAAAGAAAAACATCCCAAAGCTTAAATAATGATAACCATATTCTCGTCAACCGTGCAAACCCCTGTAGCTCATCATCATAAAATGAACATACCTGATCTTCAAAAGTCCAAGAGGGTCCCACCTACTAGCATTATTTATTCTTATATAATAATAGGCTTTAGCAATAACTTTGTGGGCGAATTTACATTGACATTTTCAATCGTCAACAAGTGTCTCACTATGGTATGCTACTGGATGCCCATGTTGAGTGAGAACTGTGCCTATAGCATAGTCGGAAGCATTTGTCTTAATCTTGAATGGTTGTTGCAGATCAGGTAAGGAGAGTACTGGAGCTGAGCAGAAGCGATGCTTTAGATCATCAAATGATTTTTTTTGTGCCTAACCCCATGCGAACTTTACCTTGCCGCCTCCCTTGGTTACTTTGCTGAGGGCCCATGCAATATGGGAGAATCCCAACACAAACCTTTGGTAGAAGTTGACAAGTCCCAAGAAGCTTTGAATATCGGTTAGTTTGGTCGGGGTTGGGCAGTCACAAATGACTTGGATCTTAGCTGGATCCACATGTACCCCATGCTCCTCAACAATGTAGCCTAAGTATTGGACCATTTTCATGCCAAAGGAGCATTTTTCCAAGTTGGCATATAGCTTGTGCTTCCACAAAGTGCCCAAAACCTGTTGAATATGCTGCATGTGCTCTTCCCAAATTTTGGTGAATATGAGGATGTCATCCAGATATACCACAACAAAAGAGTTGGTGAAGGGTCTCAATACATCATCCATCAATTTCATGAAATTTGTTGGTGCATTTGTTAAGCCAAAGGGCATGACCAACCGTTCGGGTAGACCTTCTTTAGTTTTTAAATTTGTCTTCCATACATCAGTTGGTTCGATGGGAACTGGGTGGTAGCCAAACTTTAGGTCAATCTTGCAGAAGAAATTTTCCCCCTTGAGTTGGTCAAGAAGGTCATAGATTCGGGGAATTGGGTACCATTTCTGGACTGTGATTTTGTTTAATGCTCTATAATCAATGCAGAGTCGTCATGTCCCATATTTATTCTACACCATCACAATCGAGCTTCCGTAAGGGGAGGAGTTGGGTAATATGTGCCCATTTTGAACCAGCTATTGGTTTGGCGCTTGATTTCATCATTTTCCATCAGAGATCGATGATAGACTGGTCCATTAGCCAATGATGCACTGCGGGTTAGATCAATTGGATGCTTGACTTGACACTGTGTCGGCACCCCAATGGCTGAGGAGAAGATGTCTCTGTACTCTTCCAAGATCTTGTCCACTTGCTTCTACTGCAAAGAGAGGTTCTGTGTAGAGGTCACGACTATGGCATCTCCCTTCTGCTTACTGTGAGCATGAATCACAAATAAGACAAACTTCCCGGTCTGTGAAAATTATTTCTGCATTGCTTAGAAGAGATTAAAGAAATAGTGGTAGATGATGCTACATATGCTATCCTATACAATTGTCTACCCAAAGTAATAATAACACTGCGGGGTCTAGACTCATACACAACATGTCACTTTCACAAATATGGTTGGCCTAAAAGAACATCACAAACTTCAAGGGGATAAATACCAAACAATACCTTGTCTTTGAAGGGCTTGATGTTGTAGGGAAGACGATACTGTTAGTTGACACAGAGATCTCGTCCTTGGTGGAGCCAACCGATGGTGTAGGGATGCGAGTACAGTGTTATCGACAGGTCCATCTACTTGATTACCTCTGCTAAAATCAAGTTCTTCTGACTTCCGCTATCAAAAATGAAATACAACAAAGTCTCCTTTACCCACATCTGTGAGTGAAAGAGGCATTCCCCTTCCTCTGGTTCTTCTGGTTTTCTTGGTTGGACTTTGATGGTAGCGCCAATGGCACTAGGTTCAACATTGATGATCCAATTCCCACTTTCTGGATTTTATTCGGAGTCAGAATCTACTTCTAACTCAGAAGCTTTCATCTCAACCACTAGTGACTGCTTGGAGCGACATTCTTAGGTGTTGTGCCAAGGGATTTTATGGTATTCACACTATTTTCCCGTGTCCTTCTTCGACTTCTCATTACCCTTCTTGGGTTGTGGCTTGGACGGGTTGTCCTGAGAGCGTCCATCTTTTCTTTGTCCCTTGTTTTTTGGGTTGGGGCTACCTTTTCCCTACTTCGATTGTGAGGAGTTTGAATATCCAAACTATTGCCTCTTCTGCTTAAATTTATGCTTGATCTTGAAAACATATCTATAAGCCATACCTAATGATGCGATGTCCAAAAAATCCATTTTTATTTGAATGTATCTATGCAGAAAACTATAGTATTTGAGCACCATATTTCATTTAGAGTCTTTGATACCCAATTTGGTGCACAAGGTATGGAAAATATTTGTGAAATATGTTACTGTCTAGTCCCTTTCCTGACATAGTGTGTTCCATCTTGTGTACTGGTCCTCATAGATTCCAACAGGGTAGTATTGTTCTTTAATGGAATCCTTGAAGGCATCCCATGCAAGGGCGATCACAAATATTGTATATTCCTCTATGGCCCTTTTGTTAGAGTAAGTATCCCACTGGTCTTTAACATGGGGGCCGACCTTGAGGAGTGCAAAAGTAATCTTTTCCCCGTCGAAAAACTTGTGGACTGAAAATACCCTTCGAGTAGATTCAACCATTTATCTACAACATCCACATCTACCAGTCCTTCAAATAATGGAATATCAAAATTTACTTTTACCTTGAAGAGGGTTGCATGGCAGCTTGATGAATATGTGTCTCATGTGGGCAGTTGCCGAAGGATTTGTGCAAAGTTGTCCATAATTTCATTCCTTTTTCATGCAAGGGCTTCCTCGGGGAAAATTTTAAAAGGATCTCCTACTCCATATTCTTTCTTCTTGTCCCCCATGGGTTTTTTTCGAACTTGGCATGGCCGATATTACAAAGGCTTGATTGGTTCGAGTCCCAACTTCTTGTACCTAGATCTTGTCGGGGACATGCACAAAGAAAAATAAATGAAGAGCAAATTGCTTTGATACCACTGATCTAGATTTATGAGTGGAATGAAAGGAATAACAGATTGAATACAATAACACAAAGATACATAGAACAGAAAAATATATCCAGTGAACAATAAATTCTATTGAATAAATAAAATAGGCTAAAACTGTAAAACTGTAGAACTGAAAACAACTTGCTCGAATGGTAGTAGCTATCTCTGAGAAGAGATGTGGTTCTATGTGCATCCATCTAAGCATAATGATTACACTGAGGCTCTAGAGGCCTTTTAACATTAGTCATGAATTCCAAAACCCTAGACATCTAAAAACCTAAACCTAGGGGATGAAACGCCAAAAGTTATGCGGGCCCCGATGGGTAAGTTGGTACCTCAAATTCTCGAGGTCATAAATTTTTCATATGACCTCTGTTTTAGGCACGTGATAGCCTATTGGAAAGGTCTTTTCAATAACTACACATTATTCCATCAAACTGTGACTTTGTCTACAGTTTGACTGTGGCAAGACAAAAAAATAGTGCTTAGGGCCCCAAAACGATCTTAGAAGTACAGAAAGATGTATTGACATGAAAAATTCTAAAATAAGCCAGTTAGATTAGGTGGGTGACCACCAATCTCCACTTGGAAGCTGTGTAGGGATTCAGACAACCCCGAAAGTGTAGAACCCACAATTATAAATAATTATAGAAGAATGTGATGAACTAACCACTATCAAGAGGAGCTAGTTGGAATAGGTGGGTGGCCACCAATATCCACCTGGATCACACTTTGAGACACATGGCGTGATCTTATTGGATGAATCATCATGGTGACTGGGCGTGAGGTGGATGATGATGGGATTCCAAAAAATTATTATTTTATTCGACAATTTTCCATGGGCCATGTTATAGCACAAGTTGTAGGTTGGGAAAATCCCGACCCAACCACAGAACGAGTGCTACAACTTGGGAAACCTACACCCAATGTCACCTCGATGTAGGTCCTACACTTCAAGGGTGACTAGGTCACTCTAGGGAGGAAATACCGATGATCCTAGGGGATTGAGATGGATTTGGAGATGGAAATTAAGCCCCTATAGGTCAATTCTAAATGGAATTAAGGGTAGGGAGAGATTCTTTGTAATTCAAGTAAAGGCTTCCCCACAGGTATAGTGATTTTTCGGATGATTGTACCTGCCCGAGACACAAGAAAAAACACCTTGCAACAATATATGTTAGTTGAATAAAAAAGTTAAGCTTGATGTCCCTAATTTGCAACAAGATATGACACTATATATCAACAAGAAAAAGATACTATAATCTGATCAATAAATGCTAATGATCAAGTAGAAAATGCAAGAGAAAGACTAGTAATTGACAAGTAAAACTTAAGATGAAAAACCAATACTCTTAGCATAAAAGATAAGGTTGTTGTAAACAATTGTCTACAAAAAGTTATATTAGCCTTATGTCTGTAACATTCAATGTATTACAACAACAAAATAAGCCACTAAAATCCCCTCAAACTTTGCCAAAAAGTGCACTAGGACAAGGAGAGTGAATGTGCAAACTTTGAGCAAAAACCAATGGTTGACAAGAGAGTTATTAAAGAAAGTATGTTAGGGTTTCTACAACCCTAATGGTTGAAGACATAAATTTGTAATAGAAGAAATAAGTACCCCCTAGATGGGAATGCCCTAATGGTTGTGAGGTTCCCAAGGCCCAAGGAAAACAATCCACTTTGCAAGTAGTAAAAATGACCAAAAAACATGTTTCCCAATGCAATATTTTATTTTTCCAATGCGACAAATCAGTGACTAGTGCCTTTACTATTGGGTTAATGGAGTCCCTGATCCGAATCTTGAGGGCTGAGATATGGATGGCTTGAATTCTGAGAGAGGAGGAGATTAGAAATGTCAATCTTGCATAAAAATAAGCATGGACAAAAACAACATGTAAATGAAGTACTTTGGAGGCGAGGCTCAAAGAAGACCCTCGCCTCTAAAACTAACTACTAGTAAATCACTTAGAGCTAATGAATCTCACAATGAACAATATAAAATATGAGAGAAACCAAAATGAGTAAATTTGTATTATGAGAAGGCTTGCTAGGCCTTTATATAGCATTACAAAATGGTCCATTGGACAAAGTCAAAAAGAGCTCATTAAATAAGTCTCTATTATTAGTATAATAGATCTAACTACCCAACTAACTAAGTAGTGGAAAATAAAACCCAATCCAATAATAGAAAGAGATCATTAAATGTGTCTCTATTATTATAATAATAGATCTAACTATCCAACTAACTAAGTAGTGGAAAATAAAACCCAATACAATAATGGAGACGTGGGACTCTCTTTGACCCTTATGGGCAACATGTTATCCCAATTAATCAATGAGGAGGTGGACATCTCCTTGATCCACATTGACAATATATTAACTTTATAGCTTTATGACTTTTGTATCTGAATTTAGGTCAAATACCCCCTTAAAATTCGGATCATTCCTCCCCCCTTAGAAAATGATGGTCCCCATCATTTCACCCATGCTAAAAAAAGAAACCCCATTATCACACCATTATGATTACAATGTGAAAATACCCAATGAAGAGAAGGGTTTTGTGTGGTTGAACCATAACTGTGGGTTTGTGATTGACCCATAACCTAGTTGACAATAGCATTGTACATGGGTAGAAAAATAAAAATAAAATCCCAAAATTTAAAAATATAATATGGCAAAATTGTGAGTTTGGGGGTTGTGAACATCCTTTTGTAAATCTATTCATAACTTCTGCTAAATGTTATGAAATACAATTCCATCGAAGACTTATTTGATCTACTAACTTGATATTTCCATACATATGTGGAACTCCTTCTGTAGTTTCCTGAGCTTGGAGAAAAAGACCTTTGAATATGGTGGTATGCGCGGCCTCCTTGGGTCAAATACATTATGAGATTAAATCAATGATATCTCTCAAACCAAGAAGCCAAATGCGATTCTGTGAGATACCCATTTGAGATCTCGAGGAATTATTTCCATACATATGTGAAAATCATTTTTTAGTTTCCTGAGCACGGAGAAAAAACCAGTTGATTATGGTGGTACGTGCGGCCTCCTTGGGTCAAATACATGCTGAGATTAAATCAATGATATGTATGAAACAAGGAATCGAAATGAGATTCCGTGAAATACCCATTTTATATATTGAAGAGATTGTTCTAGAAATATATTGAAATCCTTTTTTAGTTTCCTGAGCAAGGAGAAAAATATCGTTGAATATGGTGATACATGCAGCCTCCTTGGGTCAAATACATGCTGAAATTCAATCGATGATATCTCTCAAACCAGAAAGCCAAATGAGATTTTGCGAAATAATCATTTGAGATATTGAAGAGATATTTCCAATGAGCTATTGAAGAGCCTTTGCATTTATGTATAGAGGTCACAACACCTCTTTGAATTTGGCTGAGTGTAGAGGGCCACAAAGGATGCCAAGGGTTTGTAGAGCAGCATGGGTTGTTGTAGAGGTCGTGGAACCTCTGTGAGTAGCATGGACACCATGCAAATTTGTTGAAAATGTTGCATACCAATGGATGTAGTGGATCCATGTATAGATGTAGTAAATCCATGTATGGATGTATTGAATCCATGTATGGCTCTCCTTGTAATGGTGATCGGAGATCCGAGGGTAAAAAAAAACCATGTAGTGCCTGTGGACCAACTGTGATGCTTACAGTGCATGGCCCGACAAATGGATTCTGATAGTACCAAAAGGAGGTTGGTGATTGCTGCAAATGTTTGAACCCACAACATGCTTCAAACCCTTTTCCCAATGGAGAGAGAACCTTCTCTGATACCACTGATCCGAATCTCGGGGGCTGAGATCTGGATGGCTTGAATGTCGAGAGAGGAGAAGCTTAGAAATGTCAATCTTGCATAAAAATAATCATGGAAAAAAACAACATGTAAATGAAGTACTTGGGAGGTGAGGCTCAAAGAAGACCCTCACCTATAAAACTAACTACTAGTAAATCACTCAGAGCTAATGAATCTCACAATGAACAATAGACAATATGAGAGAAACCAAAATGAGTAACTTCATATTATGAGAAGGCTTGCTAGGCCTTTATATAGAATTACAAAATGGTCCATTGGAAAAAGTCAAAAACAACTTATTAAATGAGTCTCTATTATTAGTATAATAGATCTAACTACCCAACTAACTAAGTAGTGGAAAATAAAACCCAATCCAATAATAGAAAGAGCTCATTAAATGCATCTCTATTATTATAATAATAGATCTAACTATCCAACTAACTAAGTAGTGGAAAATAAAGCCCAATACAATAATGGAGAGGTGGGATTCTCTTTGACCCTTATGGGCAACATGTTAGCCTAATTAATTAATGAGGAGGCGGGCATCTCCTTGATCCCATTGACAATCTATTAGCTTTATAGCTTTATGACTTTTGTATCTGAATTTAGGCCATATACCCCCTTAAAATTTGGATCAGTCCCAAGGAGCTTAGAGAAGCTACCTCCTTGGGAGTGTAATCCATTTTACTCCCCAAGGCAAGTTTCTTTAATCTATGGTTTAATCTAAGAGGGTGTATGCCCTAATACTTCTCTTAGAAAACCATTAATCAATGAGATGGAGCAATAGAATGGTGAAGACTATGGTGGGGGTGTATGCCTTTATACTTCCCACCTAGCTCCTAGCATAACAATACTTGAGCTTGAAAAAATGATAGTATAATAGTAGAAAACCATACCAATATCCAGAGAAATTCCGAGACAATCCACCACAAGAGCTAGAAAATAACCTTCCAAGGCTAGCGCATCAATTCTTCCATCAACCATTCAGAAGTATAGACATACACAAGTGCACAAGATCTAAAAGAGCTAATGAGGCCGAAAATTTCAGACCAAGCCTCTCACAAGAGGGAGAGTGTTGTAGGAAAATATCCATGCGGACAGGTAGACCTCCTCTTGAGAGCTAGACCCTTAACTCTAAGCCAGAAGGTGCTTAACATGGACATTGACTTCCTTTTGGATCTAATCAATCTGATGAACAAAGGAGAAGGAGGAAGGTGTGTACCTTATGAACATCATTTGTCCTTGCAAGGTCCAGGATGAGCTTCGATATTGAGCTCCTTGGTAGGTCCTGCAAGACAAACAAAAGTACAAAAGACTTCCTACTCTACTGAGATTAGATAAAACATAGATCCATCTACTGTAGATAAACTTATATGGAACAAGTACAAGTTTTAAAGAAACATGCCAAGCATTGATTGTGTTAATGAGAACAACAATGAAGAAAACTTACAACCATAGATGTGAGTGTAGCATCTTCATCAAACTCTCCTTGTCCAACCCTTTCTCAAAAGCTCCATGATTAGAATGACAATACTTTCACTGATTATTCTCCTCCACTTCTCATGAGATCATAAGTTTGGTATCTCTAAACTCCTCTCTCCCCCTTTCCTCCATGGAAATCCCTCATTATATAAGTTTTGGAGACTTAACCACCATGAAGAGGATCTCTATCAGATCCACTAAGAAAGGGATCTCTAAGATATTTAGGGAGAAAATATCTCTTGAGTATTTTGGGGAGGAAATATCTCTCAAGAATTTTAAGGAGGAAATATTTCAACCATCCATGAGATCCTCCACCTTCCCTAAAAAATAGGAAACCAAATGTGAGGTGGATTCTCACACTTAATTAATTTCTTTTTCATGAATATTAATAATAATTAATGTGCACTTGATTCTCACACTTAATCAATTTCTTTTCCATGAATATTAATAATAATTCATGTGTACTTGTTGTTTTGGCCTTCATGTAATATATCCCTCCTCCACATTGACTAGGGATTGTGACATAGGTTATTCCATGGGTCACTTTACGACACTTAGGGTGAGGTACCTAGGTGTGAAAATTTCATGTGTAATAGAATGCCCCCTAAAGTGTGAGGTCAAGAGAGAGAATGATGGCCGAAACGCTTTACAAATATTTAAAGAAAGGGTATAGACACAGAGAACTTGATAGAAGCTGCACACAAACATCCAACAAATATTATGACATGTTTCAAACCCAAGGCAGGCATACCTATGCTTGGGTGATAGATACTTGCAAGATATGGCCACCATAAAATACACTGTGGATCCATAATTATATTAATAAAAGTTATAGCCACCAAGGATATAGTGTGGATCTATACTCCTATGACCTGAACTGGTCGTAGCCATGAAGAATACACAGTGCATCTATGCGATGACAAGACATAGCCATGACCAATACAAAATGGATCTATGTGACAGTATATGTGTCAATGTTCAAGAGAAAATCCGTCACAACCTGGGAAAAGTACATATCAGAGTGATCACTCAACCCAGGGTCTTCTTACTGATCCTGATGTAGTATGAATCTAACCATGTGAATATATGTACTAATGTCGAACATGGCAGAAACCACTTGATTACCGATCAATGATGTAAACCGTTAACAAGCGTGAGGGAGGTCACCATTGATGTCAATGATTCCCAAGGTACTCTAGTACATTCCAACAAATGTGAATGGATGAGCTGAAGTTGAACATCCATGGAATCATCCGATCAAAGTTCAATGATGTAAACCCACTGTCGAACGTGAAGAGGCTTGCCATTGAGGCATGTAGGTCCCAAAGTACTAACTGGTTTCTAAGTCTAGTTCCTGGATAATGTATTGAAGTCGACAGGAATAGACTCGTCGAAAGAGGGCCTTGATGTATCCCCCATCAATGACACAAAACAGACACAGAGATGTAATTGGTGGATCAAAAGAACATGGACTGACACAGGTATTGAAACACGATATTTGTGATGGCTGACTCTCGAGGCAGATACTTCCCTTGAACACTGAGGCACAATAGCAGAAACATGACATGGACCAAAACACAATGATGCAGTGGATACTGTGACTTTCATCGGGTGACCCAAAGGAGTAAGAAAAACTCAGAGGATTGGTTCATTGAAGAGGTTCAGTGGATTAATATGTGTGCAAAGACAAAGTGTCATATTCAAGGGAAACTCTAAGAGTTACTTGGTAATGTTCTCAAAAACAACTTGGCTTGCTTCTTTCAAATTTTCCCCCATACAGAAAGATGAGTACCTCTTTTTAATTTAATGAGCTCGAGGAGGGTAACACATGCTCGATATAAATCACCTTTGGTAAGTTCCTCTTCCTTTGTTTAACGAACTGGAAGAAGTAAGAGTTCGGTCCCATATGGGCCCTTCAATGTATGATTGTTTAACAAGTCCAGAGAAGGTAGACTCGATAGTTTTTCATATTTAGAGAGTCTGAAAACAACTTAAAGGTGACTCCAATGTTGTCTTTTTTTGTAATGTTAGTCTCGCGAGGCCAAAGAAGAGATAAATTATCACTCAAAAGACACCCTTTCAAACCTTTCAATGAGTGGGAAAGGAAGCAAGATCACTCTACAATATTTTCATGTTTATAGAGTCTGAAAAGAGATTTAAAGATGACTCCAGGGGGTTCCTTTTTTGTGTATCCATGCAGGTCCGAAAAAGAGATAAAAGTTTACCCGAATGCATTCTCATGTATTTATGAGCATGAGAAAGAACAAAGACTAAGCTCAGTATGCCCCCATCTTGACAGCTAGTGGCTTAACTCCAGAATGATCATCAAAGGCTGGAGACATGCCCTCCAAGCTTCAATTCATTCACCGACTTTGAGGTTGTCACCAATTTCTCTAGTAGATGAGAAAACGTTGAAGGGTGGATGAAAAGAAGGTTCAAGAGAGGTGACTATTTCATTTTTTAACAAGCTTGACACAGGAAAATAACTATGCTCAGGGTTCTGGGTTCAATCCCCAGATTGTTGTTTCATTTTTTAACAAGCTTGCTACAGAGAGGAAAACTATGCTCAAGACCTCTGTTTCATTTTTTAACGAGATTTCCACAAAGAAGAGAAACTATGCTCTTGGTTTCTCCTTGATCATGGCTTCCAAGAGAATAATGCTCTAGAAGGATACCATGTCAAGGGACAAAACTCGATGATGGCTTCCAAGAGATCTTCGCTGGATGGAAGATAATCACTCTGGAAGGAACACATGTCGAGGGCCACGACAGGGGTAAGGATATCAGGCTCCAATAGCCCTACCAAAGAAATCACCATGTCAACTACCAGATCCAAATCATCGGAAGTTGAAGTCATTGGAGACAATGCCACATAGTTGACATGTGGCGGGGGCGATACTGTCTACATATAAGAACCATTTAGAGAGGTAATCCAGTTAGGACCGATGAATGAAATTTGATCAATAGTCACAATTCTTCCATCGTGAGGGAAATATATAATGTAGAAAAGAGTGGATACAATAAATTTCATGGCATAGACATAATCCCACCCAAGGAGTAAAGTGAAATCCAAGGGGTCTCAGACTACCATGACATCAATAAAGACAGTTTTTCCTCCCAAAGTTATAGGAAACTGAGGAAGGGTCCCTCAAGATTGACTAGTTCTTCTGTGAAAAGATAAAAGATTCTGTGTAACCGCCGCAAGCTGCGGACAACCCAAAGTGTACCAAGCAACAAAAGACAAAATACTAATGGATGCACCTTCATCCATAAACGTTTGAGGAACATCCCGACCACAAACCTATACTGTAATCTGGAAAGGAATGTGAGAGGGAAGACAAGGTCTAGTTAGCGCACCCCAATCAAAAAGGATGGTCTTATTACTTGGAGGGGGTTTCATGGGAGAAAGAGGAATGCCCCCAGCACGGTAGATTCTGTATCAACAAGAAAAACATGGGAAGTATCGGGTTTACTCTCTAGAGGGAGAGTAGGATCGACCAATGGTGGACTTGGATCGATCACTTTGGCACTCTTCAAAGGAAGAGTGGGATTGACTGATGATGTAACTAGAGAAACCACTTTGGAACTCTTCGAATGAAGGGTGGGACTGATCAAGGAAGGGACTAGATCAATCACTTTGGCACTCGTCAAGGGAGGAGTGGGATCGACCGATGATAGAACTGGATTGACCACTTGGGTTTCATTCTCCAAGGGGAGAATGGGGTCAACGTGTGGAAACAAATCGACTGCTTTGGTGTCACTCTCTAACAGGAGAGTGGGATCGGCTGAGGATAAAAATGGATTGACCACTTGGGTTACACTCTTTTGATGAAGATTGGGGCTGATCGATGATGGAACTGGATCAGCTACTTGGGTTTGTGGTCCAATCGAGGAGGAAACTAGATTGACCATCTAATCAACCGGACTGATCGGGGATGGAACCAGATTGACCAGTCCATCAACTAACGATGGGTTGGGGGAAATATTACGATAACCTTTTGGAAGTTGAAGTTTTTCCAAAAGAGAATAAGCCTCGTCCATACGAGGGCAAAGGTGAGAGTAATGATCACCTTTGCATAACATGCAAGGAAACTTGACAATTGTCTTCTTCTTACCAGCCTTAATGTCACTAGTTGACAGGGTATCATCGACATGACCAGTAGAGGCCAATGATGTGGAGGACCACATTTCTAAGACCTTGGGAATACCAGGGAAATCCCTCAGAAAATGGTCACCCTTACAAAGACTGCAAGGGAATTTGGGTTTCAGATTCTTCATTTTAATCTTGTTGACCTCATCAACACTCCCAATACTATTAACATTAATTGGTTGCTTAGAGCCAACATCTAATGTTGTTGGGGCCTTGGTCCATTTCGGGCTCTTCTTCTTCTTTTCTTTCCATTTCTTCTTCTTCTGATCAACCTGGCTACTTGCTTTAGAGCTTTCACTAGGTGAAGAAGGAGAAATGGAAGGAGACTTAATGGGCGAAGAAGGTGAAACGTCAACGTGAGGTTGATGTGTGGGTAGTGTACTAACATCTAAAGTATTAGGTGTAGTTGAAACATTGGGAGGATTCAAGATCACTGGATTGGGGAACAACCAAACTGGTAATCCGATGGTGAGTCCTAGAAGACTCAGTGTGGCAATATATGGAGGACCAAAGTTTCCAAAAGAAGGAAAGGTGTAAGGTTCCTCAGGACAAGGGGTTACTCCATTGGTACTCTTGGGATTCGATGCCATTAACACTAACTAGACCTAAGGTATACTAAGTAACACAACCATCACACGCTATGAATCTGAGAAGCAATCAATCAAACAAACGTTCCCACGATGAAACCACTAGTTGGTGATGAAATCCAACATCGCGAGATAAAAATAGGAAGGGGCAGGGATAGAGTGGGTGGATCAGTTACGTTGATGACCTACTTAATGGAATTACACCTTGGTGCAAGATTCTATGCAGTAATTGTGGATTTACCCTCCAAGGAGCCTGAGTGAGTTTGACCAACGTCTGTTCCAGGTACAGTGAGACTTCCCTTCACCGTCACCTTGTGTAATACCCTAAATATTTTGGCTACTAAGGTCACCAAATCACAGTCATCCCCTAGGCGAGTATAGTCGACAGTCCAGTCCAAACGTAAGGGCATGGTATCTAGCCCGAAATCAACTTGAAAGGCTTCCACTCAACATTGTAGGTATACCTTCAAGCGACCCCCATAATACGATCCGACTACTACAATCAGTCAAACCATGGAGGGATAATATCCATAGCTCTCCCAAGTGTGACCTCATGCGTAACCTTTGTGTGAGAGGGGGATCCCAGAAATCCTATACGACAATTTGATTTCACTCTCCCTACTGCAAGATACTAAGTTTGTTTGATAGCTTTGGAAATTTATCCTTTCAACCTATTCCAAAGCCCTACACATTAAACTAATGTAGGTTTTCTAAAAAATATGTAAAAAGTCTGATAAATTTTAGTTAAGCATATGAGAGTGAAGATTGATGAGGTGTATGAGAGTGAATACTAATGATATTATGACTCCGTTCCCAAAACATGCATAAGAAATGATAAGCAGTCTTTTCTTTCAATGAATGTCTAATTAAGGGAAGGAGAAGGATTTTCCTTTCATTGTCAAACACCAAGATGAAATGAGCTCATGCAGTAGTCCTCATAAGGAATCTAATACAATGAGAAAATGTTTATATGTGACTGATGATCAGTTGGATGTAAATCTTCCTATGCTAATCAGACTACAAGATCTGTGAGATTGAAACAACTAGAAGCAAACTCCACATAAACAAAAACACACCCTTGTTGCGATCAAACAAGAAACAGAAAGCCAAAAACTCAAAAGGAAGGAGATATAGCTTGGGCAAGATGACTCAAAGATCAGAAAGAAAAGTAGAAAATACCTTTGAAACCCCTTACAAAGTTATCACTCATTCAGACAAACGAGAAGAAAATGACAAATTGCCTCCACATCGTGAAGGACAAATTGCAAAGTAGGGACAAATGCCAAAAAATCCAAACAAAAGAGGATGAATCCTTAGAAAATAGGGTACTGAAGGCCAATACCAATATGGACTGAAAGTATGAGACCCTGAGCAAAAGTACAAAGCATAAACTGAACCCAAAAATTGGAAAAACTAGAGGATTTTTTATCAGGAAGTTCTTTCGGATTTATCGCATAGGTTTTTTGATTTTCGACGTTTCAGACCAAACTAGTGTGGTCCATCATCAGGAAAATGTTTTGTGAGAAATGAAGGAAAAACAATATAACAGGTGTATAAATACTTGAAAAGTTGTTATAAGGAGCCGACTTATTAAAAATGAAAAATGAAACCATGAATTATAAAACTTAAGAAATTATATTTGTTTGTTTAATAATTATTTATTTGTTTGTTTAATAATTGTTTATTTGTTTGTTTAATAATTGTTTATTTGTTTGTTTATTAATTTTTATTTAATAAGATCCAACTGGAATTTTTTTTTATAAATTAATATCTAGAATTATTCATGTTGGCTAGGGTAGGGATCCAATTTTGACTAATTTTCCATCCATCATCTCTGTTTAGATTGTTAGGTTGTTTTTCAATTTCGATTGCTTCTTTGAATTTTCTATTGTGGTAGTGATCTATCTTGGCAAGAATTATGGCCTCTTTAATACAAATGTGATGTTTAATTTTGTTTGAATGTTCTGCGAGAGCTGAAGGACAAGTGTGATTGTGTTTGATGTCAGTGACATGTTCTTGAATCCTAATTCTAAAGGAATGATCTGTTTCTCCTATGTATTGTTTACCACACCAGCACGGAATCATATAGACACCTTTTTGTTCGATGGGATCAACATTGTCTTTGACTGACCTAAGGGAATTCCTAATAGTGTTTAAGGGTTTAAAAGTTGCCCCAATGTTTTTCTTCTTTAAAATCCTAGCAAGCTTGTATGTTGTCCCTTTTATGTAGGGTAAGTAAACCTTGGACACATCATTATTTGTTTGTTCTTTAGTCCTAGGTGTTTTAGTGGCATTTTGAAAGGCTTTCATCACCTGGTGTTTTTTATAGCCATTATCTTTAAACAAATTGAGGAGGTGATTTGTCTCTTCCTCTAGGTGTTCATCATCAGAAATTCTGAAGGCTCTAGTGGCTAAGGTGTTGAGAACACCTAGTTTTTGGGAAGGGTGATGATGGGAATCAACATGAAGGTATTGTTCAATGTGAGTTTTCTTCCTATAAACTTGATGGGATAAGGATCCATCAGGTCTTTTTGTGACTCTGACATCTAGAAAAGGAAGACTACCATTATTTTCAACCTCCATAGTGAATTTGATGTGATCGGATTGTTTATTAAGGTGAGTCACAAATTCATATAATTTGTCACAACCATGGGGCCAAATGGCAAGGGTATCATCAACAAACCTATTCCAGTATTTAGGTTTGAAGGGTGAGGAGATTAGGGCATTGTTTTCCAAATATTCCATGAATAAATTGGCTATGATGGGAGAGAGGGAGGATCCCATAGCAACCCCACAGGTTTGTTCATAGACGTCACCTTGGAAACTAAAGAAAGTGGATTTCAAACAAAGCTCAACTAAGTTAGCAGTACCTAGGTCAGTGATGTTTTTGATGACTTTCATTGCTCCATCAATGGGAATTTTAGTGAAGAGAGAAACAACATCAAAGCTGACAAGGATGTCATCCTTGTCCAATTTAATGTTTTTGATCTTGTTTACAAAGAAAGAGGAGTCTTTAACAAAGGAGCTAGTGTTTCTAATTAAGGGTTTGAGTTTGTGAGCTAGGTATTTTGCAAGTTGATAAGTAGGGCTACCTATTGTGTTGACGATGGGTCAAAGAGGGGCCCCTTCCTTATGAATTTTAGGAAGTCCATATATCCTAGGGGTGGAAGGGAAACTAACAAGCAATTTCTTTTTATCATCATATTTTATGTTGCTTAATTTAATGGCATTGGAAACTTTCTTTGCAATCTTATTTAAGGGGTTTTTATTAAGTTTCTTGTAACTTCCACTGTTATTGAGGTGATCCAACATTTTTTCAATGTAGTTTTCCTTGTTCATAATGACAACAACCCCACCTTTGTCTTCTTTTAGAACTACTAAATTCTTGTTATTGTTTAGGGATTTTAGAGCCAAAAATTCTTATTTGGTGATATTGCTCTTTGGTGGTTTTACTCTACAGAGAATTACTGAGCAGTCTTGTCTGATTTCTTCTTTAACATTATCTGAGAGGTTTTTAATACTATTATCGATGTTGCATAAGATATCTTCAATAGGAATTTTTCAGGGGGCAATGGCAAGGTTAAGACCTTTTTCTAGTAATTTAGTAGTGTAATCATCGATGGGATGGGTTGATAGGTTAATAACTAAATTTTTGGTTACAATGGTTTTGACCTGGTTAGTCTTACGTTCAAAGTTTTTAACGTGTTTACTATTGTTGTTGGAGATACTAAGGATGAGATTTGGGTTCACGATATTATTGCAAATTGTCTTGGTGTTGGGTAGACTAATTGCTACAAAATTTTTGTTGTCATTACTATTTGGTTCATTATTACATTGGAATTCAGCATTGTGGTTGTTTTTCATTATACAGGCCTTGTTGATATTATTATTCCTAATATTTTTGATATCTGGGTTCATTTTTTGTATAATGAAGGTGACGGGGTGAATGCTAACAATAGAGCTGGGTTCAATATTACTTAGATGCCAAGTGTTATTAATAAATTCAATGGGAGGGTTACAACGACAATCAAGACTGTTGTAGCTATCATTATTGCGTTTTTTTATCAAAATTTGTTATACGTGTGTCAAAACAGTTTGGTTTATTATCACAATTTCCTATAAGAGTGTGGTTATTATCATTGTAGTTAGATTTCTAATTTATTTGTTGAGTAATGGAGGTGTGAGGGTTATTGTTTTTGGCATGGGTATTACTGTTATTTACTGAGTTTGCGCGGGGACTGTTTTGGTCACTCCCGCTACTGTTATCGGAATTGTCTGAACGCGCACTAGAATAAACAAACAAATAAACAATTATTAAACAAACAAATAATTAATTATTAAACAAACAAATATAATTTATTAAGTTTTATAGTTCGTGGTTTCATTTTTCATTTTTAATAAGTCGGCTCCTTATAACAACTTTTCAAGTATTTATACACCTGTTATATCTTTTTTCCTTCATTTCTCACAAAACATTTTCCTGATGATGGACCACACTAGTTTGGTCCGAAACGTCGAAAATAAAAAAACCTATGCGATAAATCCGAAATAACTTTCTGATCAAAACAATGGTCGCAAAAGCCTTAGAACAAAAATATAGGATTTTTCTCAGAAAAGGGGAGTGCTTTGGTGTAAGGGAACCAGAGAGTTATAACACTTTGTGTATTACCTTTAGGGAGCACTGACGCTCTGATAACAAGGCAGGGGAGCACCCTACTTCAAAAAACTCAGGGAAAATTCCATAAACTCAAAAATTCAAGAAATTTTAGCCAATCGAGGTGATCATGATGACACAGAGAGGCAATCAAACCATTCTAAGAATAAAAAATTCAATGGATAATATCAAATGAGTTAGAAAAGGGTCAAGACAAGATCTAGGAAAGGAAATACAAATTAGATTTCCTCCCCAGTGGAGTCGCCAATTTTTGTTGTAGGAAAATCTCCTTGCGGATAGGTAGACCTCCTCTTGAGAGCTAGACCCTTAACTCTAAGACAGAAGGTGCTTAACATAGACACTGACTTCCTTTTAGATCTAATCAAGGTAGCTAGAGAGGTAGTGGGGGGGCCCAGAGGGCCCATAGTGATAATAGTGGAGGTTATTCAATGTAAGGTGGACTAGGTCCACTATATTATTAAATAAGGCCCACTATGATAGTTAGATATAATAAATGTAGGAGGACTTCTTAGAAGGTTCAATGTAAGGTAGCTAGAGAGGTAGTAGGGGGGCCTAGAGGGCCCATAGTGATAATAGTGGAGGTCATTCAATGTAAGGTGGACTAGGTCCACTATATTATTAAATAAGACCTACTATGGTAGTTAGATATAATAAATGGGTAATTAGATATAATAAATGTAAGAGGACTTCTTAGAAGGTTCTACTTCTAGAAGATTCCTCCTCTAGAATGTTCTTAGGTGATATGTAAGGTAGCTAGAGAGGTAGTGGGGGGGCCCAGAGGGCCCATAGTGATAATAGTGGAGGTCATTCAATGTAAGGTGGA
>ML779440.1:302393-318440 GCA_009831015.1 Picea engelmannii | reverse complement strand
AGGTTCTACTTCTAGAAGATTCCTCCTCTAGAATGTTCTTAGGTGATGGTAGCACTATATAAAGGGATTCAAGCAATGTAATGAGACATGAAGAGAAGTATTGTATTTGGAGCTGAAGCTCATTAGGAGGATGCCCCCTCGAAAAGGCAAGTGAACAGGAGAGGATCCCTTCCATAATAGGATCCATTGTATGGTGTTGCCCTACCCTAAGGGTTTCTATAATAAAGTTGTAGTTTTCTATATGGTTTCATAGATCTTGTGTGGTGATTGTATTCAGATATCTTTGGATCTATTGTGATATTTTGTATTCAGGTATTTGGTTCTTAATAGAAGGTGTGTACCTTATGAACATCGTTTGTCCCTGCAAGATCCAAGATGAGCTTCGATCTTGAGCTCCTTGGTAGGTCCTGCAAGACAAAAAAAAGTACAAAAGACTTCCTACTCTACTGAGATTAGCTAAAACATAGATCCATCTACTGCAAACAAACTTATATGGAACAAGTACAATTTTGAAAGAAATAGGCCAAGCATTGATTGTATTAATGAGAACAACAATGAAGAAAACTTACAACCATAGAAGTGAGTGCAACAACTTCATCAAGCTCTCCTTGTCCAACCCTTGCTCAAAATCTCCACGATCAGAATGAAAATACTTTCACTGATTATTCTCCTCCACTTCTCATGAGATCATAAGTTTGGTATCTCTAAACTCCTCTCTCCCCCTTTCCTTCATGAAAATCCCTCATTATATAAGATTTGGAGACTTAACCACCATGAAGAGGATCTCTCATTAGATCCACTAAGAAAGGGATCTCTAAGATATTTATGGAGAAGTATCTCTTAAGGATTTTGGGGAGGAAATATCTCTCAAGGATTTTAAGGAGAAAATATTTGAACCATCCATGAGATCCTCCACCTTCCCTAAAAAATAGGAAACCCAATGTGAGGTGGATTCTCACACTTAATTATGTTCTTTTTCATGAATATTAATAGTAATTCATGTGCACTTGATTCTCACACTTAATCAATTTCTTTTCCATGAATATTAATAATAATTCACGTGTACTTGGTATTTTGGCCTTCATGTAATATATCCCTCCTCCACATTGACTAGGGATTGTGACATAGATTGTGACATAGATTATTCCATGGTGTCAAGGTGTATGAAACGCTTATATGACACTGTACGACACTTAGGGCGAGGTACCTAGGTGTGAAAATTTCATGTGTAATAGAGAGTTATGTTTAAAATGAGATCTTATGATCTCTATTTATACAAAAATTAGTTAACATATGTTTTCCACAAAATAAGGACTAAAACACAAGATTAGGGTTCAACAACCCTAATCTTGCCCCATAAACACAATAATATTAAACAATTAACTTAAAATTTCATCTTTTGCACAAATTAAACCCTAATCTAGGAGGACATCACCTCTTTAGAGGACATTTTTCCACTTTGAGGAGGTCGTTGGTGTTGGAGAAGAATGGAAAGGCCTCCCAAGGCCATGTGTCAAGAATCTAGGTGATCTCATCATGGCGAAGACTCTCTTCTCCTCAAAACTTCCAAGTGAAAATGAGTGGCACCTCACCACCAAGCCCTAGTCCCCAATATCATGAAGTCATGCTCAAAAGTGGGGCATTTTCCCCCTCCTGGGAAAATTGTTTGGAAAGCAATGGGTGGGATAGGTCATCCAAGTCATCATAAAGGGCATCCAAGTCATCTCTTTTTCATATAGCATAAATGAACATAAATGAACATGCCCCCCAAGAATCTCAAATCATAACATCATGATAAGTGGATACAATCAATAAATAATCCATCTAATAATATGCATCAAATATTACTATATCAAACAATTAACAACTCAAAGAAACTATGCGACTTGTGAATCTTAAGTATGGGAGGGTTGACGAGGTGTCCTATTGGGCAGATCTTTCCCTAGGTCAAGGAGAGCCTCTAATAGGTACCTCTCTAAGCCATGTAAGGTGTATGGGGTGGATGGGGTCAAGACTCAATGGGCATAGGGATCATGACATACTAGGGGTCGTAATGTCTAATTCATGGGTGCCTTTGTAAAGGGTGTGTGATACCTTCGTCTGCAATGCACTTTTTCCAAGCCCATCATTTGCCTTTTATATTTATTTCTTTATATTTTCTTTCATAATAGAATAAGGAGAGATTGAAGGTCACTACTTTGGTGTGGTGACTAGGTGGTGGCAATGTCACCCACAAACACCTAATGGATATGAGAAGGTTGGCTTGTGATGAGACCCCCTTTCTCTCAACCATGCAACTGAGAGTTATTTCCCTAGTTTGGTGACCAGATAATGACAATGTCATACCACTATATATTCATGGACATGATAGGTCGACTTGTGATGAGACATCCCATCCTTCAATCTACATTTCAAGCATTTATTTATTATATTATGGGTCCCCTTTTATTCAAAGATAAGTGTTTTATTTCTTTCTTGGGTGATCGTTGGGTGAAGCATCTAGAAGGTTCATAAATGGCTTTTATCTTTTACCCAACACCAATCCCTCCGGGCCTTTATCCCCTTCCTCCCATAGAATGAAGGACAACCCATTCTTGGGTCAATGCACCCTAAAACCCCAAGAGATAATAAAACATAGAGGAATAATAATGGAAAATGGTAAGTATGGTCGAGAACAGTACGATGGATAATTAAGGGATTTCCTAGAAGAAAACCCATTCCCAAAGAAGACCACTTACTAGGGCACAATGTCAACCACCAAGGTGAAGCAAGGTAAAAGGCATAATTTCCAAGCACATATCATGAAATCTAGAGAAATATAAGATAAACCATAATCAAATGGCTTAAATATTCAAATGATGCTCACAATATTACTCACTTGTACCTCATGGAGCAAGGCCCACTGCCTTCTGGAAGCCAATTAGTGTGGTGGATGCCATTTGTAAATATGTGACCATCTGTGGTGGTGAGTGGGTTTTCCATCTGTGTAAAGGGTATTGCTGGTCATTTAGTCTCTTGACACTCCATATCTGCAACTTGAGGGCCTAGAGATATCATCTCCTTAGTTATCCACAAAATGGGGATAACATGTGGCTCCTACTTGGGGACATGTGCTCATTGTAGAGTGCATGAGAACCACAACATCTCATGGTAGACCTATGCTTGTAGGTAAACATCAAACTGTCAAGTGAAATATGACCTACTCATCCTTGTTCTCATATGACCATAACACAAATCAACTAAGCTAGAAAAATAAAGTTTTGACATTTTTTTTAAAATTCAAAACTAAGAATGAAATCAATATGCAAGTAGAGAAAAATGAAAATGAAATGCATCTAAACTAATATGATCAATCAATATGAAAATGGAGGGAATAAAAATGACTTACCTACTTACATGGGGCCTTGGGGCCCTAAATATCACATGATGGATGATGTCAGGTGAAGTCATACAACCAGTGCAACCAGTTAATCATTTCATCAAAGTATCTCCCCTTTGTTTAATCGTGTAAAAAAACAAAGATAAGTCAAGCATATAATAATCATGAGTATAAAAATACATATAATTGATCATGAAATAAAAATCATGAAGAAGGGTGGGAGGGAGGAAATCCTGCTAGAAAGAGAAACCATCAGCTTGATCATCCAGCCTGAAAGTGTAGCCACAAGAGTGATCAATCCATCTCTGAAGGGGGATACTATACATAGATGATGACTTGTCTTCATATTCACTTAGAATATCACTGCTCATCGAGGATTGAGAATAAATGAGAGATTAGAAGAATACTGTATGGTCCTTTGGAGAGGAGGGTAAGCGGTAAGGAACAATCCCAGGTGTAGAAAAACATTGCCTCTTCCCCTGTGAATCTCCATGGAAATCTTCAAGGTGAAAATATTTTTTCTTTGAAGAATGAACCTCTAACTGCTCTAAGGTGGCCAGATCTTGGTATTCCTTAAAATATGAGCACAATGGTTGGAAGTCCTCATAAAACAAATCTGCATCCTCAAAAGGGTATGCACCAAAAGATGACTAAAGATCACTCTAAGTATGTTGTGACAAGTCATCCTCGAAGGGGTGGAACAAATATGTAACCATATCATCACCAAGATGCCAAACATATGAATCATATATATATGAGGACCATTCCTCTGATGATGAAAAATCAACCCCCTTTGCTTGAGAGCTACCCTCAATTTCATAAATTGGATCTCTATCATAATTGAAGCAACTCACATCTGATCTATGTCTCCCAACCTATATGAAATCATCAATGTGTAGATTGACCATGTCGAAGGGGTCCTGCACAAGATCATTTGTATCATTGAGGCTAATCATTTCTTCATATTTGTGTGCAGGATGAAGACAAGTTTGAAAAAACTCATCCTCATCAAGCAAGAGCAAAGAAAATCATGCCTCAACATGTTGCGCTTCATCAAGATTATTTTTTCTCTTCATGGGCATGCTCCTCCAATGTCTCTTCATCACACGAGGCTTGATTCTGAATGCAGAGTGCTTCATGTTCCCTTTTTTAGAAAGATCTGTTGCATCCAAGGGTTCCTATAACAACTCTTCACTTCCAAAGTCACAAAATAAGGCATCATCAAGATCTTCAAAAGGATTATCACTTATCATGTTCTTTTCTTGATGTGCGGGAGGAACAAAGGCTTGGATGTCTTCATCAAATGGAAGGGTAGATATGAGCACTTCTTCTTCATCAAATGTCTCATCCGAAATTTCTTTATCAGGATCTTCTTCAAGATTTTTTTCATGAGTATATTATTTGAGAACTTCTTCATCTATTGTCTCATCATGATCTAGGTGGATATCGGTGGCCAACCACCTTGTCCAACTCGCTCAAAAACATTTTCTGGCAATTTACAATTTTTAGCAGTTTTTAACTTCTGGGGCCATTTTGAGGGCCTAAATGAAGGTTTTTCGGGATAGAGATTCTCAATGATGGATGAAGGATCTTATTGAGCCCCCAAAATGAATATCCTCGACGATACATTTCCAACAGGCTATCGTGCACCTAAAATGGAGATCGTATGCAAAACTTACGACCCTGGGAAGTTGATGTACTAACTTACCTAAATGGGGCCCACACAACTTTTGGCACTTCATCTCCTAGGGTTAGGTTTTTGGATGTCTAGGGTTTTTGACATTTCTTTTTATTGTAAAAATGCCTTCAGAGCCTCATTGTAATCATCTTCTTGTGAATGAGCACAACCGTCACATCTCTTCTCAGAGATAAGCCTCCACCATTCTAGCCAGCTTGTTTTCCGCTCCATTTTACAGTTTCAGCTTATTTCCTTATTGAATAGAAAACTAGTTTTATTGTATCTTTTTTATTCTGTGTTAAGCATATTTTAATAATCCATTTTCATTTTGTTCTTCTCATAAAATTCGGATCACATCATTGATCGGAAAACCTTCTCTGCAAAGAATGTGTTTGATCTCTTGAAAAGCATCTTCCAAACTCTAAGTAGCTGACCGATAATTCCTGAGAAATTATTCAATGATTTTTGTAGAAGAAGGGATACTCTTTGGATCACATAAGTGTGTGAGCCAATACTTTTGACTTGATTCCAATGAAGATACAAAAATTTTCATTAACACATCCTCATGTAGCATATCTAGGATTGAAACATACTTCATATAATTAGCCACGTGGGTGATTGCTAGAGCCAGATCACCATCAAATTTGGGGAAATTTTCTCTCCAATCTGTTGTAAAATGATTTGGATATCCAGGGACATTTTGAACATCAAGAGAAGGATACACATTATGGAACACCCATGGTAAATCCCATGAGGCCATGGTTCCATCACTTAGGGTAGAGCCTCAATGGAGTCCCCAGATGAGACTAATGCTCATCAAAGGATAGAAAGGGGGAAAAAAGTGGTTTTTGGGAAGGTGGAGTAGCCAGATGAGCTTCAAAATGAGCTCATCAAGAAGGGTGGAAAGGGAACTTCCCTTGGGTGGACTCGCCAGGTAAGCTAAGGGAAAGTCTTTGGAATAACTTACAAAAGTGTCATTAGGGTACGGAGAGGATTCAAAATCCTCCTCAGAAACGATGCCAAAATGTTATAGTGCAAGTTATAGGTTGGGAAAATCCCAACCCAACCACGGAACGAGTGCTATAACTTGGGAATACTACACCCAATGTCACCTCGATGTAGGTCCCGCACTTCAAGGGTGACTAGGTCACTCTAGGGAGGTGATCTCGATGACCCTAGGGGAATTGAGATGGAGATGGAGATGAAAATGAAGCCCCTATAGGTCAAGTCTAAATGGAATGAATGGTAGGAAGAGATTCTTTGTAAGTTAAGTAAAGGATGCCTCACATGTATAGTGATTTTTTGGATGACTGTACATGCCTGAGACACAAGAAAACACACCTTGCAACAATATATGTTAGTTGGATCAGAAAGTTAATATTGTTGTCCCTAATTTGCAGAAATATATGAAAATATATATCAGAAAAAAAAAGATAATATAATATTCTCAATAAATGCTAAACATCAAGTAGAAAATGCAAGAGAAAGACTAGTAATTGACTAGCTAAACTCAAGATAAAAAACCAATACTCTTAGCATAAAAGATAAGGTTGTTGTAAACACTTGTATGCAGAAAATTATATCACCCTTATGGCTATAAAATTCAATTTATTACAACAAAAAAATAAGCCACTTAAATCCCCTCAAACTTTGCCAAAAACTGCATTAGGACAAGGAGAGTAAATGTGCAAACTTTGAGCAAAAACCAATGGTTGACAACAGAGTTATTAAAGCAAGTATGTTAGGTTTTCTTCAGCCCTAATGGCTGAAGATGTAAATTTGTAACAACATCAATAAGTAGCCTCTATATGGGGATGCCCTAATGGCTATGAGGTTCCCAAGGCACATGGAAAACAATCCACTTTGCAAGAAGTAAAAATGACCAAAAATCACATTTCCCAATGCAATATTTTATTTCTCCAATGCAACAAATCAATGACTAGTTCCTTTACTATTGGGTTAATGGAGTCACAAGGAGCTTAGAGAAGATACATCCTTGGGGGTGTAAGCCCTTTTACTCCCCAAGGAAAGTTTCTCTAAGCTAGGGTTTAAGCTAAGAGGGTGTATTCCCTTATACTTCTCTTAGCAAACCCTTAATCAATGAGATGAAGTAATAGAATGGTGAAGACTATGGTGGGGGTGTATGCCCTTATAATTCCCGCATAGTTCATAACATAACAATAGTTGAACTTGAAAAAATGATAGCATAATCGTAGAAAACCATACCACGATCAAGAGAAATGCCAAGACAATCCACCACAAGAGCTAGAAAATAACCTTCCAAGGATAGCACATCACTTCTTCCATCAAACATTCACAAGTATATCCATACACAAGTGAACAAGAGCTAAAAGAGCTAAGGAGGCTGAAAATTTCAGACCAAGCCTCTCACAAGAGGGAAAGTTATGTTTAAAATGAGATCTTATGATCTCTATTTATACAAAAATTAGATACCATAGCTTGTCCACAAAATAAGGAGTAAAACACAATATTAGGGGTCAAAAACCCTAATATTTACCCCTTAACACAATAATATTAAAAAACTCACTTAAAATTTTATATTTTTCACAAATCAAAACCTAATCTGGGATAACGTCACCCCTTTAGGGGACTTTTTGACACTTTGAGGAGGTCGTTGATGTTGGAGAAGAATGTAAAGGCCTCCCAAGGCCATGTGTCAATAATCTAGGTGACATCATCATGGTGAAGACCCTCTTCTCCTCAAAATGTCCAAGTGAAAATGAGTGGCACCTCACCACCAATCCCTAGCCCCCAATATCATGATGTCATGCTCAAAAGTGGGACATTTTTTCCCTCTTGGGAAAATCATTTAGAAAGAAATGGCTGGGCTATGTCGTCCAAGTCATTTGTCTCTCATCTAGTATGCAGGCCCCTTGCATGCAACCTGTGGGCTTGTAGCCCCATGGAAGCCCTAGCTAGGCCTTTTCTCCCAAAACTGTCCACCATCTAGGTCCTGGAAAGACAAATGAACACGCCCTCCAAGGATCTCAAGTCATAAAATCATGATAAGTGGATCCAATCAATAAATAAGTCATATAAGCATGTGCATCAAAGATTACTATATCAAATAACTAACAGATCAAAGACACTATGCGACTTGTCAAGCTTAAGTATGGGAGGGTTGTTGAGGTGTCCTATTGGGTAGATCTTTCCCTAGGTCAAGGAGAGCCTCCAAGAGGTCCCTATCTAAGCCATGTAAGGTGTATGAGGTGGATGGGGTAAAGACCCAATGGAAATAGGGATCATGACATACTAAGGGTTGTAATGTCTCATTCATGGGCACCTTTGTAGAGGGTGTGTGGTACCTTTGTCCACAATTCACTTTTTCCAAGCCCATAATTTGCCTTTTATTTTCTTTCATAATAGCATAATGGGAGATTGAAGGTCACTACCTTGGTGTGGTGACCAGGTGGTGGAAATGTCACCCAAAAAACACCTAATCAAGATGAGAAGGTTGGATCGTGATGAGACCCCCTTTCTCTTAGCCATGAAACTGAGTCACTGCCCTGGTTTGGTGACCAGATCATGACAATTTGATACCACTAGATATTCATGGACGTGATAGGTCGACTCATGATGAGACCTCCTATCCTTCAATCTACCTTTGAATCATTTATTTATTATATTATGGATCCCCTTTTATTCAAATATAAGTGTTTTATTACTCTTTTGGGTGATCCTTGGGTGAAGCATCTGGAAATTTCATATATGGATTTTATATTTTACCCAACACCAACCCCTCTGGGCCTTTATCCCATTCTTCCCATAGAATGAGGGAAAACCCCTTCTTGGTTCAATACACCTGTTGGCCCTTGGTTATGTAAGCAAATGAAGATCAAGGAAGAAAAGTCAAAATGTGAACTGCACGTAAGACACAGTGACTATTACTGGGTCTAAGTGAGTAAAAGAACAGAAAAGATGGATCAAAGTAAGAGAAAGCAAGTTGTTGGATGAGGAGATTGAGGGTGATAGATCGACAAGGAAGAAGGATCATGGACAACTCAGCAAGCAGAAAAATCCACCGTTGGATGCTTTGTAGAACCGTGTGAGAAGGAAGGAAAGACAGGCTGGCGAAGCCCTAAAAATGCTAGTCCGGTTGACCTGGAGGTTTAGACACCTAGGGTTTTGGTATCTAGGATTTTGACACCTAGGTTTCAGCCTAAGAATGTCGGTGAGATATTGTAATGTATAAATAAAGGTCAAGAGGACCTGGGTCGGGTTGTTGCTATTGTGTTGTTACTATCGTTCTAGTTTACTGTTGGTACAAGTGATTATTTTTGTGTGAGAGAGAAGTGATAAGTGTGAGAGCCTTTTGGTATTGTGAGATCTCCAGTTGGGTGCGGAGATCAAGTCCTGTAGCTGGGTGCATAGGGAGGGGAGAGACAGAGAGGAGAAGAAAGAAGATCTACCAACTAAGAGTGCAGACAAGAACTGTATGCTTCATCTTAATATATTATAAAGCACTGTTTTGTGGACGTAGCCCTAGATAGAGGGTGAACCATGTATATCTTGTGTCGTGTGTGTGTGATTGACACTTTGTTCTTTGTCATTGATGTACTATTATTGAATTGTTGTGTTAGATCAGATCTATAGTTTTGTGGACTAGATCTAAGTTGATAAGTGATATATGCATGCTATATTTTTCTAGGGTTATATCCACTTGATATTCCCCTTCATTGTAGACATCTTTGTCTTGCAACCCCCCCATAGCTGCTTCGAGTGAGACTGCATTTGCTTCGCAGGTTTTGCTGAAAGGGCTAGCAGTTAGGGCTTGTTGGTGTGCTCTTGGAGCTGAACCCTGGGTTTTCCCCTGTGCTAACAAATGGTTCTGTTGTCGTGACAAGAATATTCTTGAGGGAATGTCAAGGTGGTTCCCATCAAAGACATAGATTCAAAAGTGGATAGAGGATCAAGAAAAAGACTTTGCTGAAGCCCAAAAAAAAAACCCTAATCTTAGTACAGAGGATTGGTTAGGAATATATATCTTTATCGATATACACGAGATTTTCTTTGGAGGAATCCATGAGGAACTATATGAGTGGTTAGATAGGTTAGTAGATATCCAGTTTGAGATCAGATCTAGACCTCCTATGGTTTGGACATCAACGTTGATCAAGAAGGTCAAGAGAGTCGATAATGCCATGTCACGAGAAGTATATCACTGGTTCGATAGCACCATTGGAGGGTACATCACTGAGTTTGTTGTTGACATAGTAGAGTCATATAGCCAAGCCGAGAGATATTTTTTCAAGGGACCTAGAGGAAACTTTTTACATTTTCCGAAGTTAAGGATCAAGATACAGTAGATTGGTCAGACTTGAAAAGGCTAATGTTCAAGAATTCAAACAATGACAGCGACACAGAGGTTGGACATATGTACAGTGGGAGAGTGTTCAGAGAAGTTCATCTTGTGAACTTGTTCAAGCAGAACTATGGGGATGAGGGTTTCTACAGTGGAAAAGAGGCAGATCTGATAGACAAAGAGCATTCATAACCTGCTAGGGCAGAGGAAGGGAAAGCTGAAGAACTTCATCGGGAAGAGCCAAAAAATTCAGGAACTGCAGAGGCTGTTGAAGTAAGTACTATTATTCCTCCTGTTCATTCAACATCATTAAGCAATCAGAGTAATCAGAGTCACCAAAGCATTCAAAGTACCTTCCCTAGTAGTTCAACATATACTTAGTCAAGAAACCTAGGTAGATCTATGGCAGATGAGATGAGGCTCCCTATCTTTTGGGGAGATAGATCTAAAGACCCTGATCAACATTGGTTCCTATGTGAAGCTGTGTGGAATATTAAGAATGTCACCGATGAAGCTATTACAAGAAATCAAATTAGAACCACTTTGAGGGATCACACACTTAACTGGTACATGAAGCTTGTTCAAGGACTTGCACAACCTAAGCCACTGAATGAGATCAAGAATGCATTGATTGTAGAGTTCAAGAAACCAAAATCAGAGTCACAATGTATTATAGAGATGAAATAGATCAAGAAGAAGGTAGTTGAACCTGTTTGGGAGTTCGATCAGAGATTCAAGACCTTAACAGGATGATTGACTTTCCAGATCCCAGATGAACAAAACAAAGAATGGTTCATCGCTTCTCTCTTACATACATTGGAGTTACTTTGAGGAAACCAAATATTGTTTTTTAGGCTAAGGCACTGGAGATCACCATGAAGCTTGAATCAACCCCTATGGGAGAATCCATCTCAGGTATGAGTCAAATCTTGAGTCAACTAACTAGTTTATCTCTGCAGGTCGAAGATATGAAGAAAGACAAGAGAAAAGAAAAAAGAGAATATATTTGGTGTGTCAGATGAAAATTAGAAGGCCATGATAAGGAGCACTATCCCATATTTCATGAATACTTGGCCTCTGGAGCTTCGAGAAATTTGAAGCAAGTCACCCTACTCTGGTGCAAAGTATGCAGAAAT
Source organism: Picea engelmannii (assembly GCA_009831015.1). Taxonomy (NCBI): domain Eukaryota; kingdom Viridiplantae; phylum Streptophyta; class Pinopsida; order Pinales; family Pinaceae; genus Picea; species Picea engelmannii. The sequence continues at coordinate 306,924 of ML779440.1, read as the reverse complement.
AGACATCGCCCTAGTGAGTGATATTACATGGAAAAACATGTTCAGACACCCACAAATTTGTATTGCACATTCTGTAAGTTAGTGGGGCATGATGATAGGGATTTTAGGGCTTATGAACTCATGCATGAAAGGTCAAGAGACATATACAAAATTTAAGGTGAAGTACAACAAGAAGGAAATACTATGCAATATAATTCTCCGGGAGAGGAAAATTCAATCCTTGCGGTGGATTCAGAGGATGAGGACAAGGAGGAGGTATGTTTTGAGTTCGAGGATAGATCATCTGCTACAAATGCATGCAACCATGACACCTAACAAGGGACTGTCATAACCATTGCACTACTTGCAGCTATTGTAGTTCCTTCGAACACGTTATAGAATATTGTCCTGTGCTGCTAGCTAAGCTTCAGGAAAGATGAGGACCTCAACACAATCCGCAAGTGCAACTGATATATGCTGAACCCCGCGGAGAAGATCCTATATTCATTGTTATCACTTGAGGAGGCGTTGTTATAGGAGAAGACAGACTGACCCAAGGAAAGACTACAAAAGACTCAGGATTCAAGAAAGTTGTAGAGAAGACCCAAACTTTTGATGCAAAGAAAGAAAGACAAGTATTTGAGGAGGCAAGAAAGTATTTCAAAGAATATCAAGGGTATTCATCGAAGACACGACCATAATTAAGAGAATATGGAATGCCTCTATCATTTGATCATTCTGCTTCACCAAAAGAAGGAAAAGAGGTAAGTAAGCTCATGGAATTTTTATATATTTGCATTAAGTTGATTCAGGATGAAATCCCTGTACAAGAGCTACAAAGCTTAATTAGACAATCTGAGCTAGGAAATATAGACCCCTTACTGAATAGGGAAGTACACCAAGTCTCTAAAAGGAGAAGGACAAATAAGGAATTACACTTTAATGCTCAACTAGGAGAGTATGACATAGACTATGTGGTCCTCGACTTAGGTTCGAAGGTCAATTTCATGACGAAGAAAACCTAGGCACTGATGGGAATATCCAAGTTGATATATTCCCCAATCAGGCTTAGGATGGCTAATTAGCAGGCTGTAAGCCCCTTTGGAATATTGGAACATGTCCCTATGGACATCGTCGTAGTAAGAACATTTGCATATTTTGAGGTAATTGAGATAGTTGATGACAACTATCCTTACCCTGCACTATTAGGAATTGATTAGGATTTCAATAACTCCACTGTGGTTGACTTAAAGAAAAGATGTATGAAATTTGAAAGAGATGGCCTTAGGTTCATCACACCTTTAGATCCAGATGAAGGTCAATGATACATAGAACCTATCAGAGAAGAAGACCGTGCATATAAACTAGAAAACATATACAAACTAATAGCTAGACAATAGGATTACATTAATCCTACGACCAATGGGAACCTAAGCTGGTGAAGTGACAATGCATGTTCATCAGATTCAGAAGAAGCACTGGAAAACTGGAAGAATAAAATGTATGAAGTATCTACAAGGAGATGTGCTAGATTAACCAGAGAAGTTTAATGGATTGGCACAACAACAAGTCACTTACCCACATTTGATGGTCTGAACCCTTTAGAAGCCTTCTTATCCGAATTTGAAGCAAGTGTACCAATGCAACAGATATTGTTGGCAATGGATGAGGCCTTAAAAGAAACACCAACAAGATGGTGGGGGACACACAAAATCAATATCATAGATTGGATACAATGTCATACTTTGATGACAATGCAGTTCTCAACACAAGTAGAAGGCTGTGAAGTTCGGTACACAGGTCGAAGCTACTCGAAGGACCATGTGTGAATTTGTGAGGAAACCTGGATCAACATTCCTCAAGAGAAGTGGGTACACAAATTCATCAACACACTGGACATGACCCCTATCAACTGCTACCTTCAAGCAGAGCTGCACCTCATCACTGCAGATTGGGAAGGTCTGACTTAGAATTTTGTAACCACCTTCTTATTTGAAAGTCAATATCCTTTAGTAGATCAAGAATTACATATTGTGAGACACAAAGTATTTGAGGAGGCATCTAGCCTCCCTTTGGAACAAGAAGAGGACGAATGGACTGCGCCTCTTCAGAAACTGAAAAATTGTTACAACATCAATGATGATGAAGATGATGACCCTAGGAAGGTGAACATCACTGAAACAGAGGGCCAAAGAGATGTGGAAGTACTAGGAGTTGAGTTACCATTCATTGGACAACCAATCAAGATTAAAAAAGTTAATATTGGAACAGAGGAGACACCGAAGCTTGCCAATGTGGAAGATTATTGGGATGCTGCTACCATTGACAAGATTACAGAGTTACTGCATGGATATCAGGACTTGTTTACGACCAATTTCACTGATATGAAGGGCATCAAAGGACCTATGGGAGAGATGAGGATCCCTTTGAAACCAGATACAAGACCAGTCAAACAAAGAGCCTATAGATTGAACCCTAAATATAAGGAGAAAGTGAATATTGAGCTCGACAGAATGCTGGAAGTAGGGATCTTAGAACCTATTGAAGAGTCAGAGTGGATTATCCCTATGGTGGTGCAAGACAAAAATATAGGAGAGATCAAGATCTGTGTAGATCTCAGGAAGCTGAATGATGTCTACTAACATGACCCCTTCCCTACACTATTCAATGACGAAGTGTTAGATAATGTGGGAGGCCAAGAGGTATATTCTTTTACATATGGATTTTAAGGATACCATGAGATCCAGATTGCGAAGGAGGATCTTCATAAGACCACATTTGCAATAGAATGGGGATCCTACCAGTATACAATGATGCCATTTGGATTGAAGAATGCCCCAACCATCTTTTCCAGGGTGGTGGTCAAAGCATTCAAGGAGTTTCTGCATAAATTTCTAGAAGCATATTTTGATGATTGGACTGTTTTTAGTTTGTTGCAAAATCATATTGAATGTCTAAGGATAATGTTGGACAAATGCAGCCAGTTTCAAATTGATTTGAATCTGAAGAAGTGCATCTTCTTCTCACCATTTGGAGTGTTGTTAGGTCATATTATATGCAAGCAGGGATTGCTGGTAGATCCATCTAAAATTGCCATTATCGTTGATTTGTCACCTCCTACTTCAGTCAAACAACTGCGCACTACGCTGGGACATAGTGGGTATTAAAAGAAGTTCATGAAAGGATATGCCTATATTACAACAACCATGGAAAATCTTTTAAAAAAATACTATCAGTTTAGTTGGACAAAAGAATGCCAACAGAGCTTCGACACACCGAAACAAAAGATGGTTATCATGCCTATTCTGGTTTTTCCAGATTGGAGTAAGGAGTTTCATGTGCATGTCGATGCATCGTCCATTGCATTGGGAGATATATTAGCACAACCGGGAACAGGAGACATCGACCATCCGTTAGCATTTTCTAGCAAGAAACTATCCACAACTGAGATTGATTACACCACCACTGAGAAAGAAGGATTAGCCATGGTGTATGCGATGCAGAAATTTCACCACTACTTGTTGGGAGGACACCTTAAAATTTTTACTGATCACTCCATGTTGAAATACCTAGTCAACAAGATAGTGTTGGGGGGGAGAATATGCATATGGATTTTGTTATTTCAAGAATATGACTTTGAAATTGTAGTTAAAACATGAAGAATGAACAAAGGCCCCGACCACTTGTCAAGGTTGGAACATGGCAAAGAGCCGACTAGTTTGGAGGATGCACTGTCAGATGCATAGTTACTGGCCATTAGAAAGATTGATGACCACTTCATAGAGATAGTCTAGTTCCTGTCAACATGAATGGCACCTAGTGAGTATACAATTCCACAGAAGAAATAACTAGTAGTGCACGTTGTATACTTTTCACTTATAGATAGACAACTATACAAGATGGGACCCGATGAGATCTTAAGGAGGTGTGTTATGGAGTCAGAGAGACCATTGATCCTTGCAAAATCTCATGAAGGCATCGCAGGAGGACACAACATAGGGAAAATAACTGTGCATAAGGTTCTTTGAGATGGCCTTTGGTGGCCTCCCTTACACAGAGATGCTAAAGACTATTACAGAGCCTACGATGTATGCCAAAGAGTTGGGAAATCTTCCAGAAGAGATGAACTGCCTTCAGCACCACAACCAACCCTACAATAATTTTAGAAATGGGACATTGACTTCATGGGACCTATAAACCCTTAAGAAAATCATACAGGAGCAAGGTACATCATCACTGCGAAAAAATACTTGACCAGATGGGCTGAAGCCAAAGTAGTTAGGGACGGTAGTGCAACTATAGTTGCACACTTCATATTTGAGGACACCATCACCAGGTTTGGACGCCCAAAGATCATTATGAGTGATCAAGGTGTTGATACTGAGAGGGGGGTGAATCGGTATCAAGTTCAATTTAAAAACCTTTTTCAACTTATACTTAAACCATTCAATTATATCCAATGAACAATGAGCAATAGTATAAGAGTTACACCAATACACCACAATACACCATGCACAATATATGAGAAATAATCAATAGTTTTTGTTCAAGG